>JBAKBP010034757.1:0-20333 GCA_037953745.1 Lithodes maja | reverse complement strand
GGACGTTCGAGTCAAAATTGACGTCACTGTCGTCACACGCAGTTTCACAACAACTAATAAAATGCCAAACCTTTGTGTGACGTCACTTCTTTGTCAGGAAGTTTCTGAAATCAAGTACCGGTACTATAATATTGCAGCCAACTATAACATCCTTCCTCCTGTCTGTAGTTTGTTGGTTTTCACCTGACCGCTGATTTATCGGGACTAAATGAAACCACTACGTCTGTGCCTCGTATTTATGCTAAACTTTCATAAGTATTCCCGTCAAAGGATTTGCAATGGGGCCATGGTAATGTGCCCTCAACTGGAGAGAAGAAAAAGAAAAGAGATAAATGGACTGAGGAAGAGAGTTCCAGAGTTTGCCGGTTGAGTAAAAGCGATAATGTGAAAACTAACTCGCTCTTAGGTTAGAGAGTTGAACAGATTAAGAATGAGAATAAGCTGAAAGTTAGGAGTCACTTACTATCCACAAGGGGCAAAGTGTTCAATGAACAACACGTCATTGAATACACACACACACACACATACATAGTGACGCACAGTCACACACACACACACACACACACACACACACACACACACACACACACACACACACACACACACACATACACACACACACTCCGTTACACACACGCACGCAGGCACACACCCATAATTCCAATTTTGCAGGGATTCCACAATTTTCGAAATTAAAAAAATATATATATACCGGTATATATTAAAGAGAATAATATGCAAATAAAAAAACACACATTTCTCCGAGAATTGAGGCCTCTTCGTGCATCCAGAAAATAACAAATACACGCACCGAAACCACACCAGCCAAGCAGGCACTATTTAAGAATTACAAGGCATTCCTGTACATTCCTGGGACCATTGAGCGGATCTTTTGGCCAGGACTGGAAGGCCTCAAGTGCGCCAGTTACCATTGGCTTGTTAGTGTTATGGCCGCTCTTGTGGACCATGTTATTGCCACTCCGACCTTTACTCTACGGATAACAACAGTATTTGATCTTGGCGGAAGTCGGGTCGGGAAGTTTCATTTCCTGGTAAAGGTGATTCGCGGCGGTTTCATGAAATTTGATCAAATGTCTTTGTTTTGTTAGTATTGTTATAAATAACAAATGTAGACCCGACGAAAATAAATAAATAAATAAATAAATAAATAAATACATAAATACATTTATACACCAGGAAAAGAAACTTCCCGACCCGACTTCACTTTATTTATTACCAGATAAATTATTGTGGGTGAGTAAAGCATTTGCCTGCATTAAATATATACTGAATGAAAGCTTGTTGCTAACGGGAGGCATTCATGTTTTCAGGGCATACATATTTATTTTGCATTTAATTGTTTACTTTATCGTATTGCGATGAACACTGTTATTATATTTTGTATATCAGCAAATGGATTGTTTATTGTTTAATTCACTGCCGGATATTGTTGGTCAATATATTTGTTTTAGAATGGATTTCCGGTGTGTGTGTGTGTGTGTGTGTGTGTTTGGAATGTGCTGTTGTCAATCTGCATATAGCTTCCATGTGTGTGTGTGTGTGTGTGTTTGGAATGTGCTGTTGTCAATCTGCATATACTGTAGCTTCCATGTGTGTGTGTTTGTTTGTGTGTTTTGTGTATCAGTGTCACGGGCAACCCTTTACGGGAGCCCACCTCGCTTTTTCTCTTTCTCTCCCTCTCCCTTTGGCTTGTATCCATTCGGCCCCATTCAGCCTACTGTTTTAAGACGTTTACTCCTATCCAGGTGTCAATATTTTCCTGGCGAGCGGTAGCGAGCCAGCATATATATATTTTTGTTTTGACAGCAAGCTAAATTTGTACATTTTTCGATAGCAAAATTTCTCCGGCGAAGCCGGATTTCTCCATACAATGCTGGCTCGCTATCGCTCGCCAGTAAGAAATCGACACCTGGATGGGGATAAACGTCTTAAAACAGTTGGCTGAATGGGGCCGAATGGATACAAGCCAGGGAAAGAGAGAAAAGTAGAGAAAGATAAAACAAAAAGCTGGTGACCCCCCCCCCCCTTAATGTGTTTGTGATTGTGATTTTGCCTGGTTTAAATTCCCATGAATACATGAATCTGTCACTCTCACTCTCACTCGCCTGTTTGTTCGTCAGGCCATCCATCACTCTATCTATTCATCTATCTATCCATCCATCCTACCATCTATCAATTCTTCTATATATCAATCTTTCCATCCATCTATCCATTCATATATCTATCCTATTATTTCATCCATCTATCCATTCTACCATCTATCAATCCTTCCATATATCAATCTTTCCATCCATCTATCTATCCTATTAATTCATCCATCTATCCATTCTACCATCTATCAATTCTTCTATATATTAATTGTTCCATCCATCTATCCATCCTTCCATTTATCAATTATTCCATGTATCAATCCTTCTATCTATCTAGCCATTCATCTATCCATCCTATCCATCCATCCTATCCATCCATCTATCTATCCATTCTTCCATTTATTCACCCATCCATCCAGTCATTCATCCATCCATCTTTCCACCCATATATCCATGAATCCGCCCTTCCATCTATTCTACCATTCATCCATCTATCCTTCCATATTCCCATCCACCCATCCAGTTATCCATCCTTCCATTTATTCGCCTATTCATCCAGTCATCCATCCAGCACCCCATCTTTCCATTATCCATATATCCTTCCATCTATCCATCCAGCAATCCATCCATCCATCGATCCATGTATCCATCCATCTACTACATATGCTAAACGAGGCAATCCAAAATCAACAGGTATAAATGGTAAGACTTTGCTATACATTGCTGAACCCAGGTAAGATATATAATAATCTCTCTAGCCCAAATCTAGCCATCGATCATATTATGTTAGCCAGGTTGGCCATGTAGCTTTATTACGGTACCAAGCCTATTTATCCGATATATGTAATTCATTAAGGGGGGATGGGCGTATTTATTTGCTCATTTATGTATCTTTTTACATTTTTTTTAGTTTCCTCCGTAAACGTTCATCAAGCTTTAACCCCCCCCCCCCCCCCCCCCCCCCCCCCCAAGAACCTCCTTCAAGATAAATGCGCAAATATTTTGATAAAAAATGTTCCGGCCGAAGGCTGGTTCTTCTTATATTACAGGCTCGCTATCGCTCACCAGGAAAAAATCTACACCTAAATGACACGAAAAGTCTTCATATTGACAAAGAAACGGGGCGAAAAGTCTTAAAATCGCCAAGCTAATGGGCCGAACGTCTTAAAGTCTGAAAACTAATGGGGCTAAACATGAGGAAGAAGGGGGACCAGAAAAACTACCCATCTCTTCTTAAATCTTGGTTTACTCACGCCTGTTCTACTGCTGTCCGCAATAAGGAGGAAGCATTCAAACGGTACCGACGCCTTAAAACTCAAGACTCTCATTCTTCATATGTTTCTGCCAATCTGCCAATCTGTCAAGCCAAATCTGTTCTTCGACTTGCCAAACACTCTTTCATCAATAATAAATGCACTGAACTATCCAACTCTAGCTCTTCCCAAGCTTTCTGGCATCTAGCCAAAAACCTCTCCAACAATTTCTCTTCCTCGTCTTTCCCTCCCCTTTCCCACTCTGATGGCACAACCATCACTTCTTCCTCTGACAAAGCTAAACTCTTTGCTCAAACTTTTGCTAGAAACTCCACCTTGGATGATTCCGGTGCTATTCCTCCCTCTCCGTCCTCCTCTCTCTTACTTATGCCTAATATCCTAATCTCTTCTAAAGATGTACTTTCTACCCTCTCTGGGCTTAACACAAATAAGGCGTACGGTCCGGACGGTGTTCCTCCTGTTGTTCTCAAAAACTGTGCTTCCGTGCTGACTCCCTGCCTAGGCAAACTTTTCGTCTCTGTCTATCCTCTAACGTCTTCCCTTCATGCTGGAAGTTTGCTCACATTCAACCTGTCCCAAAGAAGGGTGACCGCTCTCAACCCTCCAACTATCGTCCAATTGCTCTTATTATAATAAAGATGAATGAAGATATAACACCAGTACTCTTCAATCCTTTATTGGCTAGGGTTGAGTACAGGAGCGCCGAGACGCTGGTTGGTTATGTAAGAGTCTGGTGTGAACTGAAGGACTTGCTGCCTCCACAGGCCTGGGTGCCAGAGGCGCCCGCAAGTCTAAAGTGTCTGTGGTGCCATATGGTGTTGGACAATAGTGGTGTATACATTATTATTATATCTCCCCCCCCCCCTATTGGCGTCCGACGAGGCGATGGTGGAGTCGGGCGGTGTAGGTTGAGTGGAGGGCGGTAGACGAAGCTGTCGTAGGAAGCGGCGGTTGCGGAGCGTGGCTCGCCCCGACCCATCCACCCGGATGGTATACTGGCGGTGTGGATGCACCTCCACTACAGTGCCAGTCTTGTTCCACCGTGTCGGGTTGTTGCCCCCCTGGTTCTGGACGGAGACCCGGTCACCGACGTGGAGTGGTGATAAAGGCCGGGCTGAAGCATTATAGTATGTGGCTAGGGCAGCGTTACGGTGAAAAAGGGCTGCCTCACGAGCTTCGGCCGAGAGAAGCCAGTGGGGGTGGAGGTGGAGAAGTGCAGGATTGCAGGGGACGTGGTCCCGTAGGGTCCTGCCGAAGAGAAGTTGAGCTGGTGACTTGTCAATGGTCGAGAGGGGTGTGTTCCTGTATTGGAGGAGGGCGCGGGCTGTGGCGTTGTTGTCGAGAGAGCCAGTGGGGGATGTACAGTCCGCGATGATGCGGCGGGCTGCTTTAACAGCCAGCTCGGCGCGGCCATTAGAATGAGGGTAGAACGCAGAGCTGACCCGCTGTGACACACCCCAATGTGCCAGGAATTCTTGGAAGTCCCCGGCTGTGAACTGGGGCCCACCATCGCTCGCCAGTACCCGGGGTGCTCCGTAGTGGGTGAAGAGGGTACGGCACGCCGAGATGAGGTGGTGAGCATCACATTTACCTGGTGGCAGGTAGAAGATGTGGACATTGCTGGAGAAGCGATCGACGTAGACCAGGTAGTGTTTGCCCTGGTGCTGAAAAAAATCGGCGGCTAGCTGGTCGTATGGCCATTGGGGTGGGTCAGATGACATGAGTGGCTCTTTCGGCTGGGACGGGGCGTGGGCGCGGCAGTAGTGGCAGGTATCCAGGCAGTTGCGTAGGGCCTTGTCAATACCTGGCCAGTAAACACTCGCACGTGCACGGGCCTTCATGCCAGTCATACCCTGATGAGCTGAGTGAAGGGCCTCGAGAACTCTGGACCGAAGATGATGGGGGATGACTGGTCGTTGATCCATGAGGGCTACCCCGTCGACGGAAGTGAGGCGGTCTCTAACACCCCAGAACTGTCGTAGTGGTGGGGCGGTCGCCTCTCTGGAGTCCGGGAAGCCCTCGGGGATGGTCTGAAGAAGGGAGGTATACTCGCTGTCTTGTTGGCCGGCAGATTTAAGGTCAGACCATGATACAACTGGGTCAGGTATGGCGGCGAGCATGGTGAGGGAGGCCAAGGCAACTGAGTGGATATCGAGCTCGCTGGCGGGCGCACTATGCACATCATGGGCGTCCGCGGAGGGCCTGGTCGGGTAGCGGGAGACAGCGTCAGGGCCGCGGTGCCATTTGACAGGCGTATGTTGAATGATGAAATGGTATCGTAGGGTACGTTCCTTAATCTTGAACAGGCGAGGGTTTGGTATGTTGTCAAGGGACCGGTCGTTAAGGATGTGCAGTAGAGGTCTGTGGTCCACGACGACGACGAGGTCAGGGCAGCCCAGGACAAACATTCTGCATCTGTCAAGGGCGTCAGCCACTGCTAAAGCCTCGCCTTCGACGGGTGCGTAGTGGGACTCCGCAGGTGTGGTAAAACGGGAGCCGGCGAAGATAACTTTCCAACCGACCTTGCAACAGGTGGGGGCAGATGCGGTGGGGGCAGATGCGGTGGGGCAGGAACAATGTTGTTGGAGTAGGAGGAAGCCAAGGCCGGTTTTGCTCCAGTCTGTGGCGAGGCACGTGGGTCTGCCGATCTCGAAGGAGCAGACCCCTTCCTCCACCAGGTGTGTGATGTGGTCCTTAGATGTGGCAAAGGTACGGTCGAGTGCCTCATCCCAGTGGAAGGGGGTTTTGGACTGCACAAGTTCCCGGAAGGGCGCCATTTCCGGTTTGATGCTGAAGGCCCAGGCGACCTGTTCAACGAGACCAAACCACGACCGGGCTCCCGTGATGTCTGTGGGCGTGGGAAAGTCACGGATGGCCTTAATCATGGACGTGCATGGCTTAATTCCAGTGTCTGTGATGGTGAGTCCGGCGAAGTCAACTGAAGGGGCGGCGAAGGTAAACTTGTCAGGGTTGAAAGTGACACCGTTAGTTGCACAGAGGGCCAGGTAATCAAAAGTGTGCCAAAATGCCTCCTCGACTGAAGAGTCCCACAAAAGGGAGTCGTCGACACACTTCACCTTACGAGGGACAGCCTGTATGATTGCGTCGAAGCGTCGGGTATAGGCGTCGCCAGCTGCCAAGTAACCTTGAGGGGCCCTGATATACCTGTAACGCCCAAATTCTGTGATAAAAGTCGTAGCCTCCCTGCTGGATTCGTCGAGTAGAACAGCATGGTATCCATTCCAGGCGTCGAGGACCGTCTTACGAGTGCCTGCAGGGATGGATTGGGCCAAGTTGAATGGGCTCGGGGTGTGATGTGTCTCCCGAAGGCAGGCGTGGTTGAGTGCCTGCAGGTCAACTGTACGGCGGGGTTGTCCAGTTTTCTTGGCGACCACCACCATCCTAGAACACCAGGTAGTAGGGGTACCGATGGGGACAGGCTCAATAATGCCCAGTGCGACGTCCCTGTCGAGATCTGCTTTGACCTGGGCCTTCCAATGATGTGGTATAGGGGCAGGGGTGTGCACGGCACGTGGAGATGCGCCAGGCTTGATGTGGATGTGCATGGGAGGGCCAGACATCGTGGGGAGTGGGCCGCTGGTGGTGTTAAAAGCTGAAGATGCAAACTGTGACAAGAACCAGTCATGAAGGTCAGACAGGTGCAGGTCGTTAGGTGGGAAGGGGAGGGAAGTGGGCCGGTGTGGTGGAGGGGTCCTGGTCAAGGTGGGTGGTGGTTGGGCTGTGTGGGCGGCCATGCAGGGGGTAGGTGTGGGGAAGTCGGGAGGGATGATATGTAGTGCCCTACAAGCTGAAATGCTAATAAATAACGGTGACTGTGCCTGAATAATAAAAATATCATCAGAAGTAGTGTAGGGGGTGCCGGCAACGTCGGTGGCGGTAATGGTAGTCGGCATATAACCCAGGACCTGGAGAGTGTGACCCCCCACGGCCGTGATCCGTTGGTGTGTAGGCTGTAGGTGGTGGCGGTGGAGGCCCAGTGCCCGTAGTAATTGCAAACCAGCCACAGATACTTGGGCGCCCGTGTCAGGGTGGGCCGTGACACTGGTGGGGTGAGAGTGGGGCGACATGGCAGTAGAAATGGTAATGGGCAAGGAGGGGAGCCGTGCGGGTGGTGGTTTGTTAACAGCCTGTTTGATAGTACCAATGATAACAGCCGCGGATGAAGGTGAGGGCGTGGAGTGACAAACTGTGGAGTAATGGTTGAGTTTGTTGCATGACGGGCAGGTCTTGCCCCAAGCAGGGCATTTGGATGGGCGTTCGGCTCGAGAGTGTGTGGATAGGCCGCACCCACTGCACTGGGAAGAGGTGGATTTACAAACCTTGGCAAAGTGGTTAGGTTTATTACACGCCGTGCAGGTCTTGCCCCATGCAGGACACTTCGAAGATCGTTGGGTTTGTGAATGTGAAGATAGGCCACACCCGGAGCAACGTGTGGGAGATGAAGTGGGGCCGACGTGGGGAGGTGGTGGGGCGGGCGACGGCGGCTGAGTAGGTTGGGCGGGGGGCTGGATAGGGGCGGGGCGTGGGTAAGTACTCTTGAGACCCTGGTATGGTGATTTCACAGCATGTACCCCCGGTTGCATTGCCGTCTGATCGAGTGCCGCAGATTCGAACCCCACACAGTAGTTGATAACATCTTGTAAGGTAGGTAGGGTGCGGTCCTTAGTTAAAACATCTTGCTGAAGGGACGAATCACTAATCCCGATAGTCACTTGGTCCCGTATGTGTTCGTCAGAGACATCAGTGTGGCAACAGGGGCAGGTAAAGCCACAGTCCAAAGTGGCCTCCGTAATACGTGTGACGTAGTCCCGGATCTGTTCAGTAGGTTGTTGGAGAAGAGACCGGAAGTGGTGGCGAGCGGCTGCGCGGTTCCGTTGTCGGTGGACGAGTTGTGTGATGAGAGTTGCTAGGTCGATTTCTGGCAATGAGGAGAACGCCTGATTGTGAGCAAATATGGCGCTCTGAAGGGCAGGGTCGCACGTCTGGTAGAGCTCGATGGTAGCCTCATGAGGTGGTAGAAGGACGAGCCGCTTGTAGACCTCCCAATCAGCCCAGAATTTGCGTAGGGCGTGTCCCGGCATATGTAAAGCGGCCTGGGGCCGCGTAGGGGCAGCCCGGCGGGGCGGGGCGGGGCGTGGCTGGGCAGGGTAGGAAGGGACTTGAGGTGTTGGTGGGACTTGAGGTGGTGGTGGTATGATGACGTCATGCGCAGAAGGGGCTGCGCCGTGAGGGTTGGTGCCAGCCGTACGATAGCCAGGGGGGGCATAATGGCCGCCGTAATACCGACCGTCGCTACCGACACCAGTGTGGGCCTGGCCGTCAGTTGGGGAGGGTGTGGGATGTTCGCTTGAGAGGGTGGGTAAAGGGATTGGTCATGTTCATATGTAATAAAGACATGTGGGGAGTAACTGGCATATGGTGGGGCACTGAGACATGGGGAGATGTATGAGGTGTGGGTGTCTGTGTAGAGGGATGAATAAGTGTATCACTGGTGGGGTGTGAGGCAAAGGATGGGTCAGCCTGGTGGGTAACATTACTGGCCTGGGGCTGATGTTGTAGAGGCTGGTGGGGCTGGAGATCCTGGCGGGGCGGTGGTGGAGCTGTCGCGGGGCGATGTTGTAGATCCTGGCGGGGCGGTGGTGGAGCTGTCGCGGGGCGATGTTGTAGTTGTAGATGCTGCTGGTCCTGGTGATGCTGTAGAAAGGTGGCCATACTCGATTGGAGGGCGTCGATCCTTTCATTCAAGTAGATGATGGATGGGTATGGAGACAGGGCATCGGGCAATGAAGGCTCGACCGGTTGGGAGGTAGATGTAGCCAGGTAGGGACCGCATGGCGGCAAGCCGGCTTCCACAGCAGCTGCAGCCTCAGCTAGGTAGTGCAGGTTCTCCATGTAGGTTCAGATACTGATACACACTGCGCCATATAATAAAGATGAATGAAGATATAACACCAGTACTCTTCAATCCTTTATTGGCTAGGGTTGAGTACAGGAGCGCCGAGACGCTGGTTGGTTATGTAAGAGTCTGGTGTGAACTGAAGGACTTGCTGCCTCCACAGGCCTGGGTGCCAGAGGCGCCCGCAAGTCTAAAGTGTCTGTGGTGCCATATGGTGTTGGACAATAGTGGTGTATACATTATTATTATACTTATCTCTTGTCTTTCTAATGTTTTTGAAACTATTCTTGCTTCCAAATTTCTTAAGAATTTCTCTTCTCATAATCTGCTCTCAGATCGCCAGTATGGCTTCCTTAAGGGTCGCTCTACTGGTGATCTTCTTTCATATCTTACTAACTCTTGGTCATCCTCCTTTCGGGACTTCGGTGAGACTTTTTCTATTGCACTAGACATATCGAAAGCCTTCGATAGAGTCTGGCATAAATCTTTAATTTCTAAACTACCCTCCTTCGGTTTCTATCCCTCCATCTGTGCCTTTGTCTCTAATTTCCTTTCCGGCCGTTCCATAGCCGCGGTTGTGGACGGCCATTGTTCACTTCCTCACCCTATAAACTCCGGTGTTCCTCAGGGCTCTGTCCTATCTCCTATTCTCTTTCTAATTTTTATAAATGATCTCCTTAACTGTACCTTAATTCCCATCCATTCATACGCAGACGACTCAACCTTGCACTACTCCATTAGTTTTTCAGAACGCCCCAGCCAGCAATCCCTCAACGACAAACGTAATGAAGCCATAGAACTCTTAAATTCTGATCTAAATACTATTTCCAATTGGGGCAGAGAAAACCTTGTTAACTTTAATGCTTCCAAAACCCAATTTCTCCATCTATCTACCCGTCAGGATCTCCCAGCGGACTATCCCTTATTCTTCAACAATACAAAAATCAACCCTTCATCTTCTCTCAATATTCTTGGTGTCTCTTTTTCTTCTGCTCTCATTTGGAAGGACCATATTACCAGTCTTGCTAAGGCAGCCTCCCAGAAGCTGGGTGTGCTCAACCGCCTTAGGGGGTTCTTTTCCCCTGCACAGCTTCTTGCTCTGTACAGGGGCATAGTGCGCCCTTGTATTGAGTATTGTTCACATGTGTGGGGAGGTTCCTCTCACACCGCTCTCCTAGACAAAGTTGAAAGGAAGGCCTTTCGTATCATTAACTCCCGTCCACTCACCAACTCTCTGCAATCTCTCTCTCTCCGCCGCAATGTTGCATCTCTCTCGCTATTCTATCGCTACTATAATAATCAGTGTTCCTCAGAGCTATCCCAGTGCATACCACCTCCTTTACGTAGGGCACGTGGTACCCGTCTTTCAACTCAATCCCACCCCTACTCTGTGCAACTCTCCAAACAAAGAGTGAAACGTTACTCTCAAAACTTTCTTCTACTCAACAGCTGAGCTCTGGAACTCTCTCCCAGAATCAGTCTTTCCCTCTTCCTATGACTTAAATTGCTTCAAACTCCGTGTGTCCAGGCATTTTGGCTCGAACGTCCCTTGATTTTGGCCCTGTCACTCTTTCAACTATGGGGGAGGCACTCGCTATAGGCATTTATGCCTTTTGCCTCCCTCAATCACATAGAAAAAAAAAAAAAAAAAAAATCAAGCCATCTAGCCAAGTTTCAATTACATTTTCCACAGCACATTTTCCTAATATATCCATCTATCTTATAATAATCAGTGTGGTTCTACTCCATGTGGGCACGTAGATTCACTTACGCTCCGCTTCCACTCCCTGGAGATTCTCCGGGCGGGTCTTCTTCCCCTCCAAAGTAGCTCTCGACATGATAGATAGGTTTCTCTCTGCCTTGAGTCACGTGTTCCCCCCCTTAAAGCACCAATATGGAGGTCAAAATAAAACTTTGGCCGCTCTCTTTTTTCTACAGGATCTCTACCTGCAATAAATCCGTGTTAGTGTCAGTCTCCGGCAGGTTCGTGGCCAAACATAGTGTGTGTTATTCAGTTACTTGTTCGTCAAGGGGAATCCACGCAATGCAATGCGAGCTAAGCTCATTATTACCGCGCCTCCTTAACTGGGAATGTATTGCGTGAAATGCATGTTAAGTGTTTATGTATCGTTGGAATGGCTGTGGATGTGTGTGTAGTCTGTATTTTAGCCAATTGGCGACATCTGGATACGAAGGCTTAGGGTTAATCTGTACGGTACCATTCTCACTACTGTACCAGTCTCACCCGAAGGCTTAGGTTGACCAGTAGCTTAGGTTGACCAGTATGATACCCATCTCACCTTGTAACCGATCACCAACCCCAGATGGGACGTCACAACTTCGTCCACTTATTCCAGGTTCCTATTTATACTGCTAGGTGAACAGAGGCTACTCCGTTAGGAGACTTGCCCAAATGTCTCTTCCCCGCCCGGGTCTCGAACCCGGGACCTTCTGGTTGTGAGCCAGACGCGCTATCAGTTACGCCACGGGGAGGTGTGTGTTACTCAGTTACTTGTTCGTCAAGGGGAATCCACGCAATGCGAGCTAAGCTCATTATTATCGCGCCTCCTTAACTGGGAATGTATTGCGTGAAATGCATGTTAAGTGTTTTATGTACTGTTGGAATGGCTGTGGATGTGTATGTAGTCTGTGTGTGTGTACTTACTCTAGTCTCTAGTTGTGTGTGTGTTACTCAGTTACTTGTTCGTCAAGGGGAATCCACGCAATGCGAGCTAAGCTCATTATTATCGCGCCTCCTTAACTGGGAATGTATTGCGTGAAATGCATGTTAAGTGTTTTATGTACTGTTGGAATGGCTGTGGATGTGTGTGTAGTCTGTATTTAGCCAATTGGCGACAACGGAAACGAAGGCTTAGGGTGGATCTGTATGGTACCATTCTCACTATAGACGGTACCGTCTCGCCCGAAGGCTTAGGTAGCCATCAGCTTAGGTGAACCATATGATACCCATCTCGCCTTGTACCATTTTTGCCAACCCCAGATGGGACGTCACAACGTCGTCCACTTATTCCAGGTACCTATTTACAGCTAGGTGAACTGAGGCTAACACATGAAAGGAGACAAGCCCAATTTGTCTCCGCCCGGCCGGGGGATTGAACCCCCGACCCCTCGTGTGTGAGACGAGAGCTCTACCTACTAGGCTACGGGCTGTGTGTGTGTGTGTGTGTGTGTGTGTGTGGGTGGGTTTGTGTGTGTGTGCCTGTGTGTGTGCTCAGATGTTTTATTGTGGGTGTGTTTATGTATCCAGATGTTCTATTGTGTGTGTGTGTGTGTGTGTGGTTAGATGGATATAGATAGGTAGATATATCAATACATAGATAGATAGATAAAATAGTCTTAGTACTTAATAGTGTCTGTTATTCAAAATCCTATGAATAAGTTGTAATATATGCCACGAAATACTGCACGCAACCTGATTCCTTCTTCGTGTAGCCATGTCAGCGAAAATATCGGTCTCATGACAGTTAATTTTTTAGGGGGGATGGGCCGGTTTTCTGGACCACTTTCTCCCTCGTGTTTAGCTCCATTAGTTTTGAGATTTTAAGACGTTCGGCCCATTATTTTGACGATTTTAACACCTTTCGCCCCATTTTGTTGTCAATTTTAAGATCTATCGTGCCATTTAGGTGTCGATTTTTTCCTGGCGAGCGATAGCGAGCGTGTAATTTTAAGAGGAACCGGCCTTTGGCCGGGAAAATTTTCTACCAACAAATTTACAAATTTATCTTGAAGGGGGTGTTTTTATATGCTTGATGGAGGTCTAGCGAGGAAACTAAACAATATATAAATAACTGAATAAATATACCAAAACCCCAGCCACTATCTCCTTAAGACATGAGTTTACAAGAGTGGATGCGTGCCTCGGTATATGAGAATTCCAGACCCACATCCAAACACTGACGATAATTTGGTTCAGAGCAATACAAAATGAGGTGTATGTATTCTTTATGTAATCATGTTTAATAATATTGCCAATTATTCTTGTATTTACATATATATATATATATATAATTATGTTTAATTAATTATTCGTCCGATCAAACTGTGAAGAAAAACAATTAATATATCGGTCTCTTCTCAAGTTTCCAGGCTCTACTATTACCTTTCTCACACTGGTTTAACCCTTTGAGTACCAGCGACGTGTTATATTTTATTCTAGCTTGGGAAGACTCTGTGGTAGTTAAAAGGATTGGTTGAGATAGTTTGAAATCTTAATATTGCTAGTGGTCCATCCTAAGCTTAATATAGGCCTAATAGTGGCCAGAATTTGATGAAAAGGACGTCCCTGGTACTGAATGGGTTAAACACTGATGATAGGATTAGATGATGTTTACTGAATGGGTTAAACACTGATGATAGGATTAGATGATGTTTACTGAATGGGTTAAACACTGATGATAGGATTAGATGATGTTTACTGAATGGGTTAAACACTGATGATAGGATTAGATGATGTTTACTGAATGGGTTAAACACTGATGATAGGATTAGATGATGTTTACTGAATGGGTTAAACACTGATGATAGGATTAGATGATGTTTACTGAATGGGTTAAACACTGATGATAGGATTAGATGATGTTTACTGAATGGGTTAAACACTGATGATAGGATTAGATGATGTTTACTGAATGGGTTAAACACTGATGATAGGATTAGATGATGTTTACTGAATGGGTTAAACACTGATGATAGGATTAGATGATGTTTACTGAATGGGTTAAACACTGATGATAGGATTAGATGATGTTTACTGAATGGGTTAAACACTGATGATAGGATTAGATGATGTTTACTGAATGGGTTAAACACTGATGATAGGATTAGATGATGTTTACTGAATGGGTTAAACACTGATGATAGGATTAGATGATGTTTACTGAATGGGTTAAACACTGATGATAGGATTAGATGATGTTTACTGAATGGGTTAAACACTGATGATTGGATTAGATGATGTTTACTGAATGGGTTAAACACTGATGATAGGATTAGATGATGTTTACTGAATGGGTTAAACACTGATGATAGGATTAGATGATGTTTACTGAATGGGTTAAACACTGATGATAGGATTAGATGATGTTTACTGAATGGGTTAAACACTGATGATAGGATTAGATGATGTTTACTGAATGGGTTAAACACTGATGATAGGATTAGATGATGTTTACTGAATGGGTTAAACACTGATGATAGGATTAGATGATGTTTTGCCGCTTAGCGTTTAACCTTACCGCAATATTTGTTAGCTTGAAGGGGGTCTGAAGCTCCTATTTTTATTGATTTATTTTTTGTTTTATTTTTTTTTTAGCCAAAGGGACAACGTATTACTACATTGCTAAGCTTGAATATAGCATAGAGGTGAATTAATGTGGCCAACTGTACATGAATGAGGGACACCATGCTATAGAGAGTTAAAAGGGGAGATTTCCACCTGGAGGATTTTTTTCTGAACCTCTTTCTCCCTCATGTTTAGCCCCATTGCTTGTGAGATTTAAAGACGCTTGCCCCATTAGTTTGGCGATTTTAAGAACCCTCGCCCCATTTCTGTCAATTTTAAGACCATTCGTGCCATTTAGGTGTCGATTTTTTCCTGGCGAGCGATAGCGAGCCTGTAATTTAAGGGGAACCGGCCTTCGGCCAGGACATTTTTCTACCGAAAAATGTACAAATTTATCTTGAAAGGGGGTCAAGGGTGAGTAATTTTAAGCTTGATGGAAGTCTAGGGAATCAACTAAAAACCTCCCCTTAACGTTCCCCACGTAGGCTTTCCTTTCTATAAATATACAGTACATGGTCAAAGGTTGGTTAGCCTTTATAACGCAATCCTCAAGTGGGTAAAAACTTAGGATGTCATTATTAGTGGCTGCGGTTCGAATCCTGGCTGAGGCCTTAATAAACAAATATATATATATAAATACAGTAACCTATATATATAATTTGTGTACAGTGGCGCTAATAAGTCATGTCCCAGCTGTCATTACGTTTGCCTCGCTCTGTGCTGTATAAATGTCTGTCAGATGTTGAATAGGGTGGGTAAGTGTAGGAACCTGTTTGTATATCTTACTCAAAAAGAAGAAACCCTGTGTAAATATTGCTGATACCAATTATTGATCAAAACATACATGGTGCCGAGTCATCACTTATTAGCGCGACTGTACGTACCTGCGTGTGAAGCTGTTTTGTATCTGACGGGATAATGTGTTCTGTATAATGTGTTCTGGATAATGTGTTCTGGATAATGTGTTCTGTATAATGTATTCTGTATAATGTGTTCTGTATAATGTGTTCTGGATAATGTGTTCTGTATAATGTGTTCTGTATAATGTGTTCTGGATAATGTGTTCTGTATAATGTGTTCTGGATAATGTGTTCTGTATAATGTGTTCTGTATAATGTGTTCTGGATAATGTGTTCTGTATAATGTGTTCTGTATAATGTGTTCTGTATAATGTGTTCTGGATAATGTGTTCTGGATAATGTGTTCTGTATAATGTGTTCTTTATAATGTTGTACCGTAATTAACTTTTGTATGTAACCTAATGTACCCCCCCCCCCCACTCTATCACAGCCATCTTGGACATGCCATATATCAAGTTTGTTGATATACTATTTCTATGTATTATTGGATTGTCGATACACGAATGCTATGCCATAAGATATGTCCTAAAATAATATATGCAGCCATTTACATTATTCCGTATGTTGGCAGAATTCTAGAAACATTTTGATTGTAAGGTTGTGTGTGTGTGTCAGTGGGTGTATTATTCATGATGTACCGTAACACTGGGCCTGGTGACATTATGATGACAGTGTTGCGTGTAATGTAACATGCACTGTTCATGGTGAGAGTGAGGAGTGAGAGTGAGGAGTGAGAGAGAAAGAACGAGTGAGGGAGAGTTGTGTTGTTCCAGGTGAAAAGTTAGCGAGCCATAATTATCATAACGGGTAATGTCTGGTTCCTCACTCTTCTGAAAGAGATAATAATTATGCATGAGGACTAAAGTTTGAGGAAATAGTTTAAGCCAGCGAAGCGTATTAACCTTATATAAACCAGGGCGATTTTCATACGTTTCACTTCATTACTTTGGTATTTGTAATTCTGACTTTAATCAGGGATCGTATTTTTCCTGGGCGAACGATAGCGAGCCTGCAATTAAAATTGGCCTTCGGCCGTGACATTTTTCTATCGAAAAATGTATACATTTAGCTTGAAGAGGGGTATGTTTTGTGCTTCAAGGGGATTGGGGGAACCGCGCGCGCGCGTGTGTGTGTGTGTTGTACGGGCAAACTAGAAATGTATTTATCTAAAATTTCAACAACCATTCAAACCTTAACAGGGGTGTTGTTATTATTAAGACATTTCAACCTATTAATTTGGCGATTATGAGGTGTTCTTCCCCATTTACGTGTCTTTGGCCAGTATATGTGTTTTACCACAATATATATACTGTATACTGTATATATATATATATATATATATATATATATATATATATATATATATATATATATATATACTGTATATATATACACATCATCATCATCATCATTATCAGCCTGAGTTTCTCCACTGCAGGACGAAGGCCTCTCCTAAACGTTTCCACTCCAACCGGTCAGATGTTAGTCTGTTCCATCCCACCCCAGCAAACTTTGGGATCTCAATCCTCCATCTGGTTCACTGTCTACCCCTTCCTCTAGCTCCATCCCTAGGTTCCCATGCTGTTGCTCTATGTGTCCATCTGTTATCATATCTTCTAAATATATGACCTGCCCAGGACCATTTTCTCTGTTTTATGGTACTGAGAATATGATCTACTTTTATTTGTTCTCTTATCCAAGATATGCAATATACTGTATACTATATTAATTAATCCTTGTTATGGTAACTATTAACCCCTTCAGTACAATAGTGTCATATTCATTTTATTCCAGCTAACATTAAACAATATTATTAAACTTAGGAAGAACCTCTGGGAAGTAAGAGAATGTTGATTACTAGAGATATCTGCTAAGCTTAAACCATTCAGTACCAGGGACGTCCTTTTTATCATATTCTGTCAACTATTGGAATATTATAATCAGCTTAGGAAGGACCTCTAACAATAATAAGGCTTCAAACTATCTCAACCAACCCTTTTAAATACCACAGATCCTTCCTAAACGGCATAATATCGTCTAAATATCTGTCTATCTATTCTACAGGTAATATGCTCAGGCCCAATCCCCACTTTTCCAATTTTTTATTTTTATTTTCCATTTTATTATATTTTTATTATTTTGTTTTGTTTAAATATAGTCTAAATATAGCTAGAATATAGTCTAAATATAGCTAGAATATAGTCTAAATATAGCTAGAATATAGTCTAAATATAGCTAGAATATAGTCTAAATATAGCTAGAATATAGTCTAAATATAGCTAGAATATAGCTAGAATATAGTCTAAATATAGCTAGAATATAGTCTAAATATAGCTAGAATATAGTCTAAATATAGCTAGAATATAGTCTAAATATAGCTAGAATATAGTCTAAATATAGCTAGAATATAGTCTAAATATAGCTAGAATATAGCTAGAATAGTCTAAATATAGCTAGAATATAGTCTAAATATAGCTAGAATATAGTCTAAATATAGCTAGAATATAGTCTAAATATAGCTAGAATATAGTCTAAATATAGCTAGAATAAAATTAACACACTTCGCTGGCACTCAAAGGGTCAATCAAATCTTCTAAGATGAACTCGGATCAATTTACAATGACGTTATCGTATATAAGATGTACAATCTAATATTTGATAATAAAACAGAGTAATATTAAGGACCACTATTTCCCTCATGTTTAGCCCCATTAGTTTTCAGATGTTAAGATGTTTGCCCCATTAGTTAGTCGATTTTTTAAGACCTTTCGCCCCATTTCTTCGTCAATATTTAGAGCTTTCATGCTAGTTAGGTGTAAAAAAAATCCCTGGCGAACGATAGTGAGCCTGTAATGTTGGAAGAACCGGCCTTCGGCGGGAAATTTTTCTACCGAAAAATTACAAATTAATCTAGAAGGGGGATCTAATGGATGTTTATTTTATAAATTTGATGGAGGTCTAGGGAGGAAACTAGAAAAATAATGAATACATGCAAAAATCGGCCAAAAAGTGAACCAATCCCCCTTAAAGAAATAATATCCTTGCCTGGTTCTCCTCCTCGCAGCCCCACTGTTAGAAAAGAGCGAGATAATACTGCCATCCATCGCGAAAGGACTGTAGGAGAGAGAATAATGCGGGGGGGGGGGGGGGGAGACATATTAGGTTAAGGGGGAAGGTAGTCGCTTTTTTTTTCTGGACCCCCTTCTCCCTCATGTTTAGCATATTATTTTTGAGATTATAAGACGTTCGTTCTGTTAATTTGGCGATTTTGAGACCTTACACCGCATTCTTTGGTCAATATTAAGATCTTTCGTATAATTTAGGTACGGTATCGTTTTTTTTCATGGCGAGCGATAGCGAGCCTGTAATTTTAGAAAGGAGCGGCCTTCGGCCGGGAAATTTTTCTACCGAAAAATGTACAAATTTATCTTGAAAGGGGGTTTAGGGCTTTTTTTTTAAAGCTTGATGGAGGTCTTGCGAGGAAACTAAAACATAAAGGTAATAAATAAATATATAGCCCAAAATCCAAACACTAGGCCTACCCTCTTAATGTATAACAGTGTAAGGAAGGAAGACTGTATTGACTGTAGTCATTCATTTGTTTGTATATCATGACCACTTTCACACACACTCTCTCTCTCTCTCTCTCTCTCTTTCTCTCTCTCTCTCTATATATATATATATATATATATATATATATATATATATATATATATATATATTGTGACGCACCCAGTGCGTGGCAACGCAACCTGATTGTACTCCTTGGTACTCCACTGTACCGCCCGTACCACTGTACCGTGCTGGCTACCGTCAGCAGCTATGTATATTGAGTGTGACAACTTATAACTATGTTCTTTGTATCTCTGCAAAGGTCTCGTCATGTGCTAACCAGTGGTGGGTTTTGTTTTAAGCCATGTCGAGACCTTCCATTTAATATGTAGTATCAATAGAGAAGTTGATAGATAAGACAATGGGAGTTCAGAGAGAGAGAGTGAGTTAGACTTCAGAGCGAGAGGGTAGCAACGCGCCACGCTGCCAGGGGGGTGGTTGCCAGACGTATGGACTGGTTGGCAGCCTTGCGCTTATAGCTAGGCGCGACAGGGTTGGTAGTCTATTGCCGCCTGCCTATGCTGCCTGGGCTGCCCATGTTGTCGTACAGCACATTGCCTGGAGGCTCGCTGTGTGTTCCATGATCAGGTTGCCTAGAACCTTTGAGATTCTAACATCCCTTGCCCTCTCTCCCAACTTCTCACGGTTGCACTCTTTCTCTCTGACGACATTACTCTCATTTCATTCTTCTCTCTATTTAAATGCATAACCTTCCCTTGAGGTCCTAAAGGAGTTTCAGCACTCACCTCTCGTATTACTCTTAGGACAAGCATATATTTACATGTATTAGATTTAAGGGGTTAATGTGAACAGCGATCTTCTTGATGAGGATAGTTGGTGAACGTTCTACATGTTCACGAGTTATATGCCCCGCTCATCATCCAATTTGTGACTAGACTGGTGCCATGTGTAAGAGCCCGACCATGCCCAGGAGTTGTCTGTAGAGGGGCGAGGACTTAGCCTTGATTTGCATACCGAGCCAGGAGCGAGTGTAGTACCAGAGACTACAGCTCGCTCGTAGTGCCGGTATAGTAGAGTAACGTAATTTATCTGTCCTTGTGTTCTCTACAGTCTTTTCCTGGGTTCTCGCTTTCGGTGCTGGGACTCGTTGTTCCTGTGACTTGGCCTGCTAGCTAGAACACATGGGGATGATGAGTGGGATATATCTTTATTTTACTATGCATTGCAGCTCTCTTTAAGTTTATGTATGTAACACTTTACAATACACATTACTCACACACAAGACAACACTAT
>JBAKBP010034756.1:0-20337 GCA_037953745.1 Lithodes maja | reverse complement strand
CTATAGATCATCCGGTCAGCTCTGTCGGTTCCTTCTGTAATTATCTCCATGATCCGTAATTGCTACCTAGGGGCTTCAGAAACGTCGGCGGGTACTTAACCCGGCAAGCGCGATAGGCCTCACGGAAGGCTTCCTATAGGGAACGCGATAGGCCTCACGGAAGCAAGACCATAAAAAAAGCTTTCCAAAAAAAAAAAAGGGCCTATCAAAACAAAGGAATTTGTCTCTAGGTGAGATAATTCCCCTCCAGTACTCATCCATGTAAATCTCACCCACCCCCCTCCCCTCCTTCCCCACCTTATTCCCCCCTCCCTCCCCTCCTCAATTATCACCTATTTTCCCTCTTATTATCATCATTTATCGGTTATTTTTCTCTCCCCCGATAATGTAGCACAAGTGGGTTGCAGAAAAGATCGTTATGTAACACCCAGACACCGGCCCACACCGCCCCGCTCGTCTCAGTTACCTCACAGACAGCGAGAGAGGATGGTTGTCTGTGGCTCTCTCTCGCCTGAGATTATGACCGGGTGGCCAATATCTTCGTTTTTCACCACCCAAATGCTTTTCCCACTTATTTTAGCACTCTTGAAGGTTCATATATACATCATATATGTAAAATAAAAGCATACCGAAAACAAATAATGCTCTATATTGTAAATATAACGAATTCTGTCAGAATCCAAGGCTAGAAATGCACAAATAACTACCCTAGCCCCTAGGTCTATTTAGCGCTTGTCAGGTTAAGGAGAGATGGGCCGTTTTGCTGGTCCCCCTTCTTCCTCATGTTTAGCACCAATAGTTTTCAGATGTTATGACGTTTGGCCCATTAGTTGGGATTTTAAGTCCTTTTGCCCAATTTATTTTTCAATATTAAGATTTTTCGTGTCATTTCGTGTCATGGTTAAGGTGTCTAAATATCTGTGTGTGATGACCCGGGTTCGAATCCTGATGGATCACATACATGCTTTCATTAATTTCATTGAAGGTGTTTGGTGTTGTGGTGAAATTGATAAAACAAAAATAGATTATGTGTATTCTCTCCTGGCTAGCGATAGCGAGCCTGTATCTTAAGAGGAATCGGCCTTCGGCCGGGAAATTTTTCTATCGAAACTTGTATAAATGTATCTTGAAAGAGGTTCTTGGGAGGTGATATTTTTAAGCTTGTGGAGGTCTAGGGAGGACACTCAAAAAATTATAAAAATATATATAAATGAGGAAATAAATACGCCCATCTCCCCTTAATGAAGGGGTTCAAACAATTCCTTTAAATTATCGTACTAGCATCATATTAGCAGGTCAGACTTGCAAATAAGGCACCAGACACCCGGGTTATCAAGACAGATTATCTTGATTATCTCAGCCATAATAATTGTATTCTGGCTACTGCAAACGATTGTAGAATGTGGGTGTAATATAAATCGCTATTGACACAATAATGCAATACATTGATTCACAATAACTATTTTAAAAGGAAACTTTATCATAGTAACCCCTTCAGTACCGGTGATGTTCTTTTCATTATATTCTGGTAACTTTTAGACGATTTGATGGAGCTTAGGAAGGATGTCTACCAATAATGTAATCCTTTTAGCTACCATATATCCTTCCTATGATTCACAAAATTACCTAAATGTAGCTGAAATAAAATAAATCGACACCACCGATAGCGAAAGGGTGAATACAAAATATTTGTTTTCTACAACGCCCATCATGAGATACAATTATAATACATTATTTGTTTTCTTCTGAGAAATAATAGCCATGTACACCCGAGGAAAAAAAAAAAAAAATTACACTAACGCTCTAAACATTGTAGAAGTGGGTCGAAATCTAGTGATAATACCTCACAGCCGTATGTTTCACCCGTTTCATTCCGTTCACACAAGATTATATGCAGGTCATCAGTGTTTTTTTCCTCGAGATAATTATTTCGAATGACCGAGAGAGGAATTTTATTACGGGGTTAACCTGTTAATGAGGTCGTTCCAATGTGCTCGAATATGCAAATATTATACGTTCTGGAACTGCATTCAATGTGCAGTATCGATAATTGCAGCTAAAGCGAGATAGTATATGTAAAATATTCGAACAAATTAAGTCTGGGATAATTTCCTTGTTATTATGTGACCTTACTCTTAACCCTTCAATCAACAGATTACGACTTTATGTGATTGATACTACCGCCAGTTAATTTATGTGATTGATACTACCGCCAGTTAATTTATGTGATTGATACTACCGCCAGTTAATTTTATTTAGATTAGGAAAAACATTTTAGAAATAAAATGGATCGCAAACTATATTTCAATTATTCATCTAACTCTACAGATTTTCCCAAGTCGATTAACCTCGTCTACAAGTAACTATATTAACCTCGTCTACAAGTAACTATATTAACCTCGTCTACAAGTAACTATATTAACCTCGTCTACAAGTAACTATATTAACCTCGTCTACAAGTAACTATATTAACCTCGTCTACAAGTAACTATATTAACCTCGTCTACAAGTAACTATATTAACCTCGTCTACAAGTAACTATATTAACCTCGTCTACAAGTAACTATATTAACCTCGTCTACAAGTAACTATATTAACCTCGTCTACAAGTAACTATATTAACCTCGTCTACAAATAACTATATTAACCTCGTCTACAAGTAACTATATTAACCTCGTCTACAAGTAACTATATTGTATAAATTCTGCGCCATTTAATTAAAAGGGTTGAGCCCATAATTGATATTGACTACAAATTCAGTGTTCAAAATAAATGAAACTTGTTTCACTATAATACATACAGTATATAAATGGATTCTCCATCCGGTATATATTTTTGTGTGTACATAAATATTACAGTATAATTGTGTGTTCAATGTGAGTAAAATAAGACATAAGGTAAAGCTGCCTGTAACGAGTGTCTCACCCAAAGTTGAAAATGATAGAGAGCTGAATTCAAGGTACGTTAAAGTCGAAATGCCTGGAGACACTGGAGTTTACAGCAATCTAAATCATAGGATGAAGGAAAGCCCGATTGAAGGCAAGAGTTCCAGAGGTCACTTATTGAATAGAAAAAACTGATCAAATGTGTTATTTCCTGAGTTGGAGAGCTGAACAGAACAGAAGTGGGATTGTGCTGAAAGACAGGTGTCTCCCACTCACTGTAAGGGAGAGGGTTTGCACTAAGAGAGCTCTGAAGAACACTCATTTTGTAATAGCGATAGCAGATTGAAAGATATGCAAGATTGTAGGGAACTAGTAAGAAGAAAGTGAGTTTATGAGGCAACATGCTTTTGACTCTACCCTTTCGAAATAGTGTGGTGTGGGTGGAACCTCGCCACACATGCAAACAGTAGTTGGTACATGGGCACACTGTGCCCCTATACAGACCAAGAAGCTATGTGGGGGTGGAGAACCCACGGAGACGGTTGAGCACGCCTAGCTTCTGGGGAGCTGTTTTAGCTAGAGTGTGGTAATATGATCTTTCCAAGAAAAGTCAGGAGAAAATTAAACACCAAGAACACAAAGATGAAGGGTTGATTTGTGTATTGTTGAAGAATAAGGGAAAATCGTGTGGAAGAAGGGGATGGTTAGATAAAAGAAAAAATGGGTTTTAGAAGCATTGAAAGTAAACAGACTTTCTCTGCCCCTATCGATGATAGATCAGAAGATAAGTGTGCTTTGGCTTCATCACGTGAGTTTCAAAGTAATTGCATGGTGGGTTGTTGTGGAGAACTTGTTCAATAGTGTAAGGTAGAGTCATCAGCATATGAGTGGATAGGAATGGAGGCACAGTTAAGGAGGGAAACACGATGAGTAAAATTGTTGGAGAGGTTTTTGGCTAGATGCCAGAAAGCTTGGGAAGAGCTAGAGTTGGAAAGTTCATAACATTTTATTTTTTAAGAAATAGTTTTTGGCGAGTCGAAGAAAAGATTTGGCTTAATTCTGGGCAGAAACATAAAAAGTATGAGATTCTTGAATTTCAAGGCGACGGTATCATTAGAATGCTTCCTCCCTATTGCGGACAGCAATAGAACAAGCGTGAGTAAAACATTATTTTTGTGAGTTAGTTTGAGAGAAAGAAAATGGAATGTATGCTTCCATGCCAAAGAGGACTACCTCTGTAATGCGCTTGGTACTCTTTGAGGGTCCCCGGCAACAGAAGCAAAAATTATTCCAGGGAAAATCAAAGAAGTACTACCGAAGAGCCTCCCAATCAGGTACCAGAGATAACGTTTTGATCGGAGGAGCCCAAGGGAGGGAGAAGATTTACAGTGTAATCAGAAGGATTAGAGGTTAGAAATATGCTTTGAAATGAGGATAGAAATGGTAGGAGAATACAGAGAAGGGTTAGCTGACAGTAGTCCCAAAGAGCTGAGTTTCGTTGAGAAACAGAATAATAGGTTTGGCAGTAGAGAAGTGGTGTTCAATTGAGTAGAAGTTTGAGGACAATTGCAGAAATTGATACTAAGAGTAGAAGGTAGCGGTTCCAAGCACTTTATTGGGTCGTTGCCAAAGGCTATACCAATGAGGGCATTTCTGTCCTTCCACAGTAATGGTGCTCTTTGAACTCCAAGTCAGCTGTTCAAAACATCCACCCCGGAGCAAATATACCAATCATCATAAGTGTACGCTCATAATAACTTACAGACTCGTCAACTAATTAAAGAATAATAATATATATTTTTTTAGAACTCTTATCTGTTCTACGTTTCCGCAGTTCAGATGTTTTCCAGCATGGGTTTCTAGAGACGCTGCACATGCTCGTCCTTCACTGATATATCAAGATTTACAAGACCATCGGAACGAATGGGAAGGGGATGGAAGGGAGAGCCAGAATCGTCAATGATTCTGGGGCCACTACTAAATATTTGGTTTTCCTTCTTCCCTTCGGGACTCAAACCTATAATTTATTAGCGGCCCTTCCGTCATTGACGACATGCCTGATATTACAAGTCTAGAGGGGGACATTCGTGATAAATATCCAAAATCACTAAAATAAATAGGATGCAAACAAAGCCGTTGCCTAGAGCTCTAACTTTTTATTTATGTAAAATATATAAAAGGGATACAGGTGGCGTACTTAAATATTCAACCCTAAGCCTTGGATAGAGGCTGTGGGAAGACATACTACATATAAACATACAGAGTATATATACAGAAATAAAGTAAATGTACATTCATATAAAAATATACTGTACACATATATTTACCTCATTGACTAGCTTCGAGTCTGAGAAACTTAGATAATGATTATCACAACTTGCAAAAGCACAGCCACGTCCGGCGGGCTGAAGGTCATAGCTATATACACCCCCCCCCCCCCCTTCTCTTAAAATTAAAAGCACCGAACAACTTAGACCCGTTGCCTTAGCGCGACACAAGTCATACGAGCTTTCTCTAAATTCACTGACGGGTAACGTGACAAAAAGGTATGGATGGAGGTCCACAGATTAGTCTGTTAAATATCATTAACAGAAAAATTCTTAAGGAAACGAAGCGACACCGCCCATT
Organism: Lithodes maja; assembly: GCA_037953745.1. Classification (NCBI taxonomy): domain Eukaryota; kingdom Metazoa; phylum Arthropoda; class Malacostraca; order Decapoda; family Lithodidae; genus Lithodes; species Lithodes maja. The sequence continues at coordinate 14,824 of JBAKBP010034756.1, read as the reverse complement.
TACGTAAATCATGGGCTCGCCCAACAGCCCCTGGATTACTCTCCTTAACACCCTAAGAGCAGGTGGTGGAGTATATTTCACTGTTCCGCCCAGCGTTTTTTTTTTACCATAAATGGCCTTGTTTCCGTGCTCTTTTTCATGCATAAACAAGAGCCAGAGCGTAATACAATTATGTATCCCTGAAAGGGCGTTAATTGAGCTTTCCAATGACACCTGAACCATCCTTCTACGATTCCTGGTTGTCTTGCAACGATCGTGCAACCGAAGGGCAAAATCGCTAAATATGGTCATTTTGTTACAAAATTACGTGTGTAGCGAGGGAGGGAGGGTGGATGTGTGTGGAATAAATGTCAGTAGGCCCACGGCGGCCGTGGCGAGCGGTCATGAGGTAACCTATGCTCCTCCCGTCGCTCGTCTCTCTCTCAGAGCCAATATTGCGCCAAAATTGCACACGGACTCAGGTCGGGCCCCGCTCTTTTGGCTGGTGTTCTCTATACGGACTAGAGTCGGGCCCCGCTAAATAAGGGTTAATAACCTCGACCAACAGAGCTGCCAAGTGCCGCTTTGTGAGACGTTGCCCTGTCTGCGAAACCCATAGAGCTCCCGGCTGTTTAGGACAGGACACCCCAATGTAGGCTAAGAGCGACTTCACTGGACATAATCTGTGCTGAGTGTCACTCTGTTTGAGCGCTGGTACCTCAAACTCTGTGAAAATATGATTCTGGTGTTTATTTTTTGCGATAAATGTGGGCAACGGTGCAATCTAAATATTAGCATTGCGCTGTGCGAACCTAAGACAGTTTGGATCATTGCTCATCACCGCCAGCTCAGATACCCGGTTACCTGTAGCCAAGGCCATCAGGAACACAGCCTTCTTTAAAATTGAATCAAAAGTAGGATTGTGACTAGATTTCTGAGAATATAGTAAAGACAAAGCTTTGTCGAGTGACCAGCTAGGCATGAGCTGGCGTGGTGATGGGCGAAACTTGAAACATGCACACATGAATGCTTTCTCTTCCGCTTGCGGTACTGAAAGCTCCGTTAAATCATAGAAGGGAATTCTAATCGAAGTCATGTAATTTTTTAGCGTGACTACTGATAAGCCCTTATGTTCAAACAAGTAATCTAAATATTTGAAAATTAAGGACACAGAGGCTACGGTCTGGTCAGTCTCAACGCTCCAAGTAGTAAAAGCTCTCCAGTGAGATTGATATTGGTGTCTAGTAGAGATAGTATATTGATTAATCAATTTATTGGAAACACTCTCGCCATAGTGGGCTAACCACTTGGCCTTCTGAATGTCCACAAGGCAAAAGTTAGCGAGGTCTTGAGGTATCCAATTGTCTCTAAGTGGAAATACGAGATCGAGAGTGATACTGGGGTCTCACACCACGTCTTCAATTGCGCATACCACACCTGAGCCAGCCACAAGGGCACGATCATCGAGACAAAGCCCTGATAATCCCGTAGTTTGTGAATACTTGATACATGAGTGAAGTGTCTGGTAGTGGAAACAGATAAATGGAGATCCATTTGTTTCAATCCTCCAACAATGCATCTGGTCCTTCCGCCGGGGTCCTCCCCCGGCGAGTAAGGAAGAGAGGAAGTCTGTGGTTCTCCTAGGACGTGAACAAGTCCACTTGTAGACGGTAAGGCTCTGCAATCATCCGTTGAAAAACGGTTTGCTTCAGAGTCCATTCTACTAGTGTGCTCTGCCGCCGTGACAGAGGATCTGCGCATACGTTCGCCATGCCTGGCAGATATGATGCGTGAAGATAAATATTTAGCTTTTTCACCAACACAAATATCTTTTCTGGCAACTCTAGTAACACTCGAGACCTCGCTGACGCTTGCTTCTGAATGCAAGTAACTGCATTCAGATTGTCCATTCTGAAGGCCACTGATTTTTCCACTAGAGTCGAACCGTGTGCCTGAAGGAATAATAAAGGGACTAATAACTCTTTCGCATTGATGTGAGACTCCTTGAACCAGGACCAAAGGCTCTGGCCTTGGTGTCCGAGGTTTGACTTGTGACCCCATCCCAGAGTACCTGAAGCATCCGTGTCTACCCATACCGTAGGTGGAGATGTCCATGTCATAATTGAATCTAATGTTTTTGGCCTCGTCCAGACCGCCAGTAAGTTGTGGATTAATTTCGGGATATGCCATGACTTTTCCGCCAGCAAAAGCGGAAAATTTCTGTTTTCCTCCAAGATCAACCTCTTTACTTTCAACCGGCCCAACGGTACCGTTAGTTGAATCCAGTTGAGAAAGCCTACCAGGGACTCCCATACCTTCCTTGTGGTAGTCAGATTTTTGGGAAACCGGAACAGTTTCCTGCGAAACCTGTTGCGATTTGGGCACGCTCTGACTGATAGGTAAGTGTGCTGTGTCCCACAGCAAACCCACCCACTGGATTACCCTCGTCGGGACATGATTCGACTTTGCCACATTGACCTTGAACCCGAGGGATTTCACATGACATAATACTGTGTTGACATTTTGGAGGTATAAGATCTCGGACTCCATTATCACTAGCCAGTCGTATAAGTACCACATGATCATGATTCCTTGCCGTATTAGTGGTAACAGGGCCTGCCGGACTAGGTTCAGACCGAAAGGCATTCTTTGAAAAACAAAAGTATGATGCCTGATCCTCAGAGCGAGGACATTTTAGAACCTTTTGTTTACTGGAACATGCCAATAGGCTTCTGTCAGGTCTAAAGAACACATTCAATCTTGTGGCGGAAGTGTTAACCTGGTCTGATTCACAGTCAGCACCCTGAACGATGGATTGTGAATGTAGCGGTTCAGTTGGGACAAGTCTGCGACCGGCCTCATCTGAACCCTGTCCCTCTTTGGCACTAGGAATAATCTGGACGTGTAAACTGGGCGGGAAAATGATACGCTTGGTGATAATTTCTTTGACTAGTGACTCGACCTCTAATGAAACATTGTTTATTTCTGTATGTAGATTTAAACGAGGCCACCAGAGCCACTGCCAAGTTATGCCCTTGCGTACCTCTATCCTGGCCCAAGTTTGCCGGGGCCATGCCTTGTAGCACGTCCAGAATTCCCCAGTCACGCAACTGGACATGTCCGGCAGAGCAACACTCGTGCCCAACTCGCCCGTCATGGGCCCTGGGAGTGAGAGAGCTGTGTGATTCCTCAGTTTTTTGACTGGGGAGTGGTGGTTTCTGAAGACTGGCTAGAGGGAGGAGGCCGCGATTCCTGACCTGACTTCCCTTTAGAATAACCTTTATACCACTTCCCTTGTCCATTACTCTGACCTTTGCCCCATGCCGAGCGACTGCTGCCAGGAATGGATGGAGTCTTGAATGACTGAAACAAAATTGGGACACTATGGTGACTCTGACTATGTTTAACTTTGGGAGTAGAATCCTTCCTGGAAGTTGAGGCAGTCGCTCTGGCAGAGTCTAACAAACTACATAGTGACCGCCACGCTTCCTGTGAAACCAAGGTAGTGGTCAGTACGGGGGACAGAATGAGTCTACGACCGATCTCTTCCGGAAGCTTCTTCACCAAGAACACCCGGAGATCTTGGTGTGCCCGGACAGCTTCCAAGAAAGCCACCCGGATATCACCTAGAGTCTACATGAAGTTTTGGAGCATATGACGCCGGGTCAGAGAAAGAGCCTAGGTCGCTTGGGGATCGGTTACTGCCAGGCTTTCTGTCTTAATTTAAAGTACTTATCTATCTGAGTAGGTGTAGGGCAAGAAAATGGGTCCGCCAACTGACATAATGAAAGTTTGGGTGCACGCAAAAAGTCTAACACAGGTTTGGACACACCTCCCGCCGGAGCCATCGGTAATGAGAACCAACAATGATTTTCCTGAGGTATTTGGTGCGTAGACTTACTGGTGATGGTGCTGGCAAAGTTCTGGGCCTCAGATTCCTAGTGCGATTCCATCAACTAGAGAAATAGGGCTACATAGTTCATGGCATACATACAATGTAATAATAAAACACCTAAAATTACATAGCCTGACCATAAAACAGACCCTACTGAGAGGCTGGCCACGTGGCCTAGGGCAAGCAGTAGAACGACGAATCCGACGAGTTACTCTTACCTCTAGGAAGATCCAGCTTACCCCATCCAACTCGAAGACAGGAACTTAGGGACGACGCAGTAACCAAAAGCAAAACTCTTTACGCTGCCCTTCATGTCATAAAAGCCTCTAACCTATGCTAGTAAAGGCTAAATAAAACTAGAGGGAAGTGAAACACACAAAATGGCGTCCCCGCCTTATCACGACCACGGGACGCCACCTCACAAAGCACCCTAAAAATACAACTCCTGGGGGTCACGCTAATCAGCATGCCCGACCTAACTAATCTAACCCTACTCTAGCACATCTCAGATTAGTACAAATGAGCAAAAGACTCACTATCCGGACGGAAGAATGACGAATGAAGAGAGGTCAGGACCACACGTCTGCTCAGCGTGACGCCCCGGAGCAGAAGGATGAGTATGCGCAGCGTCTCTAGAAACCCACGCTGGAAAACATCTGAACAGAAGGCCTTCGATAGAGTCTGGCACAAATCTCTAATTTCTAAACTACCCTCCTTCAGTTTCTATCCCTCCATCTGTGCCTTTGTCTCTAATTTCCTTTCCGGCCATTCCATAGCTGCGATTGTGGACGGCCATCGCTCACTTCCTCATCCTATCAACTCCGGTGTTCATCAGGGCTCTGTCCTATCTCCTATTCTCTTTCTAATTTTCATAAATGATCTTCTCAACTGTACCTCCTGTCCCATCCATTCATACGCAGACGACCCTACCTTACACTACTCAATTAGTTTTCCAGAAAGCCCCAGCCAGCAATCCCTCAATAGTCCAGTAAAAATATGAAAATTTTCCCCAAACCCCAAACAAATTGCAAGAGTTTGTTTTATGGTTGGAAGTTGTTGTATGGGTATCAAGGAACATCCCACCCAAAATCCCCCAAAATCCAACGACGGGAAATTACGTAATCAGCCTAAATCCAAAATGGCCGCCTAATTATTTTTAAATGCTCCGATTCTCCTAAACAGTTGGTTTTAGGGCCTATAAATGTATTACAGAGGTATATCAATGTGATACCGAAAAATTTAATTAGCCAATCAAAGTGCTGAGGGATGTAGTTATAACGTCATGATGTGACATGACATACATTTAATGATATTAAATGACCAACATGGTCACGTCAGGACACTTTACCCACTTCATTGCCGATAACGTGGATCATAATATTCAAACTCTCGATGGCCATGGTACGTTTCATGGAATGGGGATCATGTCTACTTCAACACCAGGATTGGTTTCACATGAGAGCATCCCAAGGATGTCCACCACAGACTGCAGCCTTCATGATGCAAAGATCAACATCTGGTACTACAAATGTTTGACTGGCAGTTGTGAGAAAATACTTTACCAGAAGCTGCCAGACATATGTGCAAGTGATGAACGCTGGCAGATAGATGTCCTATGGAAGTCGGCGTGGAGTTTCAGACCCCAGCGCCCTGCATGGTCTGGGCTGCTGCAGGCAGTAACAAATGGTCCTCATCCAGGAAAAGCATCCTTCCATCTCCTTCCCATGATTGACATGAATCCAAATGACCTCACCTGCATCTACTCGACTCTCCACTTCATTGCCAAGGAGTGTAAGCACAATGGAGCCACCCCAATCATCACATTTGATCAGCCACTTTGGTGGAAGTCCAAGACCATTATCATCAAGGAAAAGGCTGACAGTGATCTGAGGAAGATAGTCCTTAACCTCGGAGGATTTCACACAATCATGAGTTACTTTGGAAGCATCGGTCATGTGATGACGGCAACAGGGCTTAAGGATGTGTTGGAACTTGTCTATGCTGAAAATGCTGTTCATCACATGCTCTCTGGAAAAACATATGCTAGAGCAATACGAGGTCACTTTCTAGTAGATACAGTTCTGAATGCCCTAGTCATCCAAAGAGCTTATGATCTGCCAACCATCCCCATTGAGGAAGAAGAGAATAATATATGCAGTGAACTCAAAGATCTCATCGACACCTTTGACCGTCTTCTGGAGTCTCAAGATGAAAGAACCATCAACGATAATGAATCCATCACCAAGGTCTCCAACCATATTGAGATAGAGAAGGAGAAACTGAGGGGCATTCCTACAGGAAACTTATGGATACTCTACATGAAGATGGTGGACCTACTCCGAATGGTCCTGAAAGCACAGCGCACTGGTAACTTTATGTTATACTTGAAGACACTGCAACAGATGCTACCCTTCTTCGCTGCCACTGGTCACAATCACTACATCAAGTCAGTTCACATATACCTTCAGGATATGCTTGCCCTCAAGGAGACTAACCCAGAAGTATTCAACAGCTACTTGGCAGGCCTATTTGTAGTCCGCAGGACAGATCGATTCTGGGCTGGACTGCCAACTGATTTAGTTATTGAACAAGTGCTGATGCGGGCATTGAAGACTTCAGGAGGATTTACACATGGTAGAGGCATGGATGAGGAAAAGCGGATGCGCTGGCTACTGGCGATGCCTGCCTGTGTGGAAGTAAGCCAAACGATGAAGGAACTGACCGAAACATACCACTCCACTGGAGAGCAAAACACACATAAGGACCTGTCAGAAGCTAGGCAGAAAAGAGATAGAAAGGACACTGGCACAATACTTGAATTCTTTGAACATCACAGTCCATTTGGAGACCTAGAAGACCTCTATGATATTGCGACTGGAGTGGGCAGCACAAAGACAGCTAATCCACATAATGCTGAAGACGTGGGGAAAGAAATCATAGCAAGGATGGAAGGCCAGGATGCATTAAAGTACAGTTTCCGAAGACGAGATCAGATAGAGACACTTGGTCAGAAAGTCTCTATTTCTGCATGTGAAAAATATCTGTAGACCCACAGCTGCTCTTTCAGAGACTGGTTATTATTGCCAACAACTTAGACACAAACCTTGCTGCTGTATTTAAATATGAACTATCTCCCGTTCCCCCTGCCCTCTTCGACAAATCAGGCATGTTACATGAGCTCAATAAACCTCAACTGACTGAAGCATTGGCCAAGATGATAACCAAAGAAGAACTTTCACGTCCTCCACAAGATGCTTTATTCTCCATTGTTGATGGGGGCTCACTTCTGCAGAGGCTGCCATGGACCAGGGGGGAGAGTTTCCAAGAAATAGTTGGGAAGTATGTCTCTCACTTGAAACGGTTAACCAATCCAGTTGTAGTGTTTGATGGATATGCCAATCCTTCAACCAAAGATTTTACTCATATTTTGCGTAGATCAAAAAGAATAACTGGCCCAAGGGTACACTTCAACCCTAAGACCCGTCTTCATTCAAAGAAGGACGTATTCCTTTCGAACACTAAGAACAAGCAGGATTTCATTACCTTGTTAAGCAGTAGGTTAACATCGAGTGGTGTGATAACCATCCATGCGGAGGGAGATGCTGATTACTTGATTGCAAAAACAGGAGTTGAATATTCAATGAAAGGAATGACCCATGTTATTGGAGAAGATACTGACCTACTCATTCTCCTGTGCCACCATTCAAAGCCAGACACCAAGGGCCTTTACCTCATATCTGAGAAAGTGACCTCAAGGTTCCCTGTGTTGAATATTTGCCTCCTTAAAGACAAACTTGGACCACAGATTTGCCAGGCCCTTCCTTTCATTCATGCAATGTCTGGGTGTAACACAACTTCTCGGCTCTTTGGTATCAAGAAAGGTGTAGCCCTTAAAATGGCACAGAATGACAAGGATTTTCTGAGTCTTGCACAGGTGTTCTCGTCAGTGGCAAAGGCTGGGGAAGTTGAAGATGCAGGGGAAAAGGTACTCGTCTCCCTTTATGGTGGTGGGAAGGGAGATACACTTGATTTGTTGCGAAAGAAGCAGTTCACAAGCAAAGTGGCCAGTAGGATAACTAGTGTTGATGTTTGTAACCTACCCCCACCATCTGACTGCAAAATACCATTCATTCCGTGTTTACTACCAAGTTCAAACATGGATGGGACGAGGAAATGATTTTCAAGCAGAGGAATGGGGATGGACAGTGAAGAAGGGCATGTTTCATCCTAAGACAATGGACTTGTCACCTGCACCAGAAACAGTCATGAAGGTAATACGGTGTCAATGCAAGGGACAGTGCGACAACAACCGATGTAGCTGCCGAAAACAGGGACTTGAATGTACTAGTGCTTGTGGGGATTGTCAAGAAGGCACGTGCAGTAACATTGAAGTTGACATGATGGACACAGATGATTTGGACTCATTGCAAACAGTAGTAGGTTATCAGTGCTCTTCGTTCTAGTTTTATTATACAAATAATGTTCAAACAGACAAACCCATGGTGAATTTGGGTGTACTTCATAGCAATGACGTCATATTTGTATGACAAAACACTATGATAGCATTACTATGACATAGCTACGTCACTTACTGCTTTTGTTGTGCTTAATAAATTCTTTGGTACCACATTGATATACATCTGTAATATATCTATAGACCCTAAAACCAACTTTTTAGGAGAATCGGAGCATTTAAAAATAATTAGGCGGCCATTTTGGATTTATGCTGATTACGTAATTTCCCGTCGTTGGATTTTGGGGGATTTTGGGTGGGATGTTCCTTGATACTCATACAACAACTTCCAACCATAAAACGAACTCTTGCAATTTGTTTGGGGTCCTACTTATTTTTACTGGACTACAAAGACAAACGTAATGAAGTCATAGAACTTTTATCTTCTGATCTAACTACTATTTCCAATTGGGGCAGAGAAAACCTTGTTGCCTTTAATGCTTCCAAATCCCAATTTATCCATCTATCTACCCGTCCGGAACTCCCAGAGGACTATCCCTTATTCTTCAATAATACAAAAATCAATCCTTCATCTTCTCTCAATATTCTTGGTGTCTCTATTTCTTATGCTCTCACTTGGAAGGACCATAATACCAGTCTTGCTAAGGCAGCCTCCCAGAAGCTGGGTGTGCTCAACCGCCTCAAGGGGTTCTTTACCCCTGCACAGCTTCTTGCTCTGTACAGGGGCACAGTATGTCCTTGTATTGAGTATTGTTCACATGTGTGGAGAGTAATAATAATAATAATAATAATAATAATAATAATAATAATAATAATATGTATTCAGTTATCATTTTACAATGTTGGTACCACATAATATGTTACAAATATGACATGTACCAGCTTTGCATAATTCCAACTAAGGATAGCCCAATAAGGCTGTTAGGCGTATTTCCATTGGGGTCCTTGTGGGATTAGGTTAGCGGGGGAAAAAGGGGAGGATAAAATAAGTAGATACTTTATAGAAAGTATTTCTAGGGGGTTATATTAAGATACCTTACATTCTATAGATGGACTGGTCAAAATATTTCAGTAATCATTTCAGTTTGTTTTGTCTATCTCTTATGTCATATTTAGTAGTAGACATAAGCTTGGTGCTCCCTTCTCGCAGCTGTCCGGTTCAGGTGCTCCTTCAAGCTACGTCTGAAGGAATACAGTGTTCTCTTTTCACGGACTGACTGGGGTAGGTTGTTTCAGTCTTTGATGGCAGTGAAGAAGAATGTTAGCTTACCCTGTCCTTGGATTCTCGGGACCGTAAAATTATACATCCTATTCGTTGTGTTGTGTCCAATCCTCTCATTTGCTTTAACAAAATTACTCTTTAAATACTCTGGAGCTCTATCATAAAATATCTTGAAGGCATTTATGAGTCTGATTTGTTTGGCCCTGTCAGAGACATTGAGCATACCAAGTGACTGAAGTTGTTCCTGGCCAATATGCGATCTGGGTCCTAGGTTCAGCATGAACCTAACCATTTTATTTTGAGTGACCTGAAGTTTGTGCTTTACTGATTTAGATGATGCAGATTAACAGGATGACAGAGTACCAGGGTCCTCTCACACCTCACTTCTAGACAAAGTAGAAAGGAAAGCCTTCGTATCATTAATTCCCACCCACTCACCAACTCTTTGGAAACTGTCTCTCTTCGCCGCAATGTTGCATCTCTCTTGCTATTTTATCGCTACTACAATAATCAGAGCTCCTCAGAGCTCTCCCAGTGTATACCACCTTGTATACCCATCTTGCAACACAATCCCATCCCTACTCTGTGCAACCCTCCAACCCAAGAGTGAAACGTTATTCTCAGTCTCTCTTCTATTCAACAGCTGTGCTCTGGAACTCTCTCCCAGAATCAGTCTTTCCCTCCTCCTATGACTTAAATTACTTCAAACTCCGTGTGTCCAGGCATTTTGGCTCGAACGTCCCTTGATTTTGGCCCTGTCACTCCTTCATCTATGGGGGATGCACTTGCTACAGGCAGTTCTGCCTTTTGTCTGCCTCATTCACATAGAACAAAAAATATTCAAGTTAAATTTTCAACAGCGCAACTACATATACAGTATGTATAATAATTATGATCTGTATTATTTTTATGGAAGCCAATGAACTTACAATCTCGGATGACTGTTATCACCGAACACTAAATTACGTTCCCAGTTGGTTCGTTTTTCTAGCCCTCCTTCTCCCTCATGTTCAGCCCCATTAGTTTTGAGATTTTAAGACGTTCATCCCATTAGTTTGGCGATTATAGAGTTGTAGCCCCATTGTTTTGTCAACATATAGAAATTGTTCGTATCGCTTAGGTATTGATTTTTTCGTGGCGAGCGAAAACAAGATTGTAATATATGAAGAACCGGCCTTCGGCCAGAACATTTTCGAAAAATGTACAAATTTATCTTGAAGGAGGATCTTGGGGGTGGGGGGGTTCTTAAGTTTGATGGAGGTATAGGGAGCAAACTAAAAAAAACAACAATAGAAAGCTAAATAAATGAGTAAATAAATACGCCCAACTCCCTTAACCCTTAACCAACGGCGCACCACATATGTCGAGTTGAATAAATATGGACTATGTGGCGGTGCACCACATATGTCACGTGCCATTTTCAGCACGTTATGTTGCTCTGAGAGAGAGCTGAGCGGTGGGACGAGCGTAGTAACCTTATGACCGCTCCCCACCACCGCGGTGGGTGTACTGAGCTGTATTCTACCCTCCTCCTCCCTCTCTCACTCGCTACACAGGGAATTATTTACGGAAATTACCTTATTTTAGGTTTTTTGCACTCGTGTTGCACGATCGTTGCAAGAGAACCAGTGGTCGTACAAGGATGGTTCGGGTGTCATTGGAAAGCTCTGTTTATGCCCTTTTAGGGATATATACTTGTTTTACGCTCTGGGTCTTGTTTATGCATGAAAATGAGCACGGAAACAACCCTATTTAGGGTTAAAAAAAAAACCCGCTGGGCGGCACAGTGTAAAATACCCTACCACCCGCTCTTTGTGTGTTAAAGAGTTTGTACATTATTTGTTGTTGTGTGACTCTCATGAATTACTGGTCTATTTGATACGGAAATCCTGTACTTTTCGATACAGGTTGTTACATACCAGAGCAAGTATGGGGTCGTTGGAACAATTATGGGGAAATTTCTACTTGAGGATTTTTTTTCTGGACCCCTTTCCCCCTTATGTTTAGCCCCATTGCGTTTGCGACTTTAAGACGTTTGCTCCATTATTTTGACGATTTTAAAAACTTTAGCCCAATGTCTGCCAATTTTAAGGCCTTTCGTGCCATTTAGGTGTCGAATTTGTCCTGGCGAGCAATAGCAAGCCTGCAATTTAAGGGGAACCAGCCTTCGGCCGGGAAATTTTCCCCCCGAAAAATGTACAAAATTAACTTGTAAGGGGTCTAGGGGGTGTAAATATAAGCTTGGTGGAGGTCTAGTGTTATATATATTTGCTGTTATTACCGTCATAAATAAATATTACTTTGAAGTGAAGATTGACCCAAATATGAAAACAAAACAAAAATAATAAACTAAACATAGCAACAAAAACACTACGGGTTAGAAGATATGATGAAGTAGATACATACGCCCAGGAGTCGATGGTGTATAGTATGTGATATAAAGTTATTATTTGTTTTTGTTTTTCCACACTCCGTAATTCCCGAGAATGGATGGCCGTGAACATTAGGCGTTTGTCACGAATTGCTAGTACAAGTTGCCCGGGCTTGACATCTACCAATAACATTTTGACAGTGATGGCTCGGTCCGCCAACCCTTTGATCAGCACCCAACGCTCTACTGACTACGACTTAATATGCTACTTGAAGGTATGGCCACAATTGTGATTTGGTAAGCATGAAATAGTCTGTTACTTACTGGACCCTTTATATATCTAAGCAAGTCATATATTGTCACCATTGTGAGTATCTTTTTTGTGTTCTCTCTCTCTCTCTCTCTCTCTCTCTCTCGCTCTCGCTCTCTCTCTCTCTCTCTCTCTGACTACCTCGCTACCGCCAGACGCTGCAGACGCTCTGTCAACGCTCTCACGATATCGATCATAATTATTTGAGTATTAACTACTCATCCTCTTCATTCTTGTGCATGAAAGGTGGTTAAGAGCACGTTTAACCATCCTGTAGCTTAGTAAGTAACACTGCACGATATTTCGATGTGTATTGACTGATAAACTTTGTGTTTATCACTAGATTCCTGCTCGGATAGGGCGCCACTAGCGCCATCTGTTGTTTTGTTTTGTTTTGTTTGAAACAAACGCTCTTCTTAGTTGATATAAAATCGTAGCCCCTAATTTTACCCATTACCTACTGTAGTAAGTATCAATTTAACTGCCTTGTATGTAAGTAAAGCTTTGCATATTAATTTGCTAATAAACAATATTGTGTACTAACTAACCTGCCTACAGGAACGAACGCCGACGCCATTTTGTAAACAAACTTTTATTTTGGGGGGATTATACATATTAAATTCCAGCAAATTTTGTAGTAAATTTAAGTGCATTCATTTATCTTTTCCCCCTAGATATATTCTTGACTTTTTCTCCTCAGAGTGATTTTACTTTAAGCTAAGGGTGGTATTTGTACAAACTAACCTAGCCTAACCCAACCTGCCAAGCTTTTAACCTAATCCAAACCTAGCCTAGCCTATAGCCAGCCAATCTGTTGTTCTTATTAACTCTAGTAGATATTGTATTTAGTATCCTACTGTAGCTATATATATCTGTAATTTTAGTTGTTGCTTGCACGATCTTGTAGTAACCTTTGACTGATACATTTTGTTTTGTTTTATCTAAAAAGAGTAGGCTACTGCTTTACTAGGCTACAGTGACACCAGGGCCATCTGTTGATACAGTATATTAACCCCTTGTGTGCGGTCACACTTTATTTTTATATAATCTCTATTTGGTGAATTGTATATTTAGTTACATATTCTGTTATATATATATATATATATATATATATATATATATATATATATATATATGTTTAAGGTTAGGTTATCACACCTGGTAGCCTATTTCTGCATATTTCAATTTTATTATTTTCGGTTAGGCTATTCAACGCTGGTAGCCTATTGGTGCGTATTTCAATTTTTTAAAAACTTTTGGTTAGGCTATCGCCCCTGGAAGCCTAATTCTGCGTATCTCAAATTTTTTTTTTTCGGTTAGGCTATCACCCCTGATAACCTATTGTTGTGTATTTCAACATATTTGTTTTCGGTTGAAGTGATTGAAGTGTTTCTAAAGTGAGTGAAGTGTTTTAAAGTGAGTTAAGTGTTTTAAAGTGAGTTAAGTGTTTTAAAGTGAGTGAAGTGATCTGAAGAAACTGACTGTTACCATGCCTCGCACTTGTACGAACTGCGCCGGTAGGTTTGGTGAGTCCATGTTTGTTACTGTCAATCTTCAAGTCTGCCGTCTCTGCCAGCAACAAGAGAATTTGACACTGAAATTAGATGAAGCCTACAACAAGATCAACGTCCTCACCATGAAGCGGGAATCACTCCAAGAGTTTGTAACACTCAATGTTGGATTACCACAAACTTCAATTGTCACCGCAACTCCAGCAGCCACCAACGCCCCAACGGCAACTGCCAACAATTCAACGCCTGCAGTAGCCATTTCATCTGATGGTTCCGATACTCAAGAAACAAATAGTAACTCTCTTCCCCCTCAAGACAACTTCCGTGTCGTGAGGAACAACGTTTGCCCCAAGACCAGGAAACCCATACCGATTACCGAGTGTCAAAACCGCTTCCAGATACTCGCAGACTCAGATGACGAAGCGGAAATAGAAGAAGTCCGGCTCGTGGGAGACTCGATGATACGTGGTCAGCTCACAGAGTTTTGCGCCAGAGCACCTAAGACCAGGAAGCGTCTTTGTATCCCTGGTGGTTTTTTTTTTTTTTTTTTTTTTTTTTTCTATGTGATTGAGGGAGGCAAAAGGCATAACTGCCTATAGCGAGTGCCTCCCCCATAGTTGAAAGAGTGACAGGGCCAAAATCAAGGGACGTTCGAGCCAAAATGCCTGGACACACAGAGTTTGAAGCAATTTAAGTCATAGGAAGAGGGAAAGACTGATTCTGGGAGAGAGTTCCAGAGCTCAGATGTTGAGTAGAAGAAAGTTTGAGAGTAACGTTTCACTCTTGGTTGGAGAGTTGCACAGAGTAGGGGTGGGATTGAGTTGCAAGACGGGTACCACGTGCCCTACGTAAAGGAGGTGGTATGCACTGGGATAGCTCTGAGGAACACTGATTATTATAGTAGCGATAGAATAGCGAGAGAGATGCAACATTGCGGCGGAGACAGAGAGATTGCAGAGAGTTGGTGAGTGGACGGGAGTTAATGATACGAAAGGCCTTCCTTTCAACTTTGTCTAGGAGAGTGGTGTGAGAGGAACCTCCCCACACATGTGAACAATACTC
>JBAKBP010034755.1:0-20343 GCA_037953745.1 Lithodes maja | reverse complement strand
CCCCCCCCCCCTCCCTCCCACTGCCTTCCCTCTGATTATCTCGTAACCTTGACCTTCTACACGGTATTCTTTCCTCTCTCTCTCTCTCCCCCTCTCTCTCTCTCTCTCTGAAGGGAATATATTACTGACATTCATTCTCTCTCTCTCTCTCTCTCTACTAGAATTGTTAAGTCCTGATAATTTCGTTTAGATTGTAAGGTCTGTGTGATCCGTGTAAATCTCTCTCTCTCTCTCTCTCTCTCTCTCTCTCTCTCTCTCTCTCTCTCTCTCTCTCTCTCTCTCTCTCTCTCTCCTAGAATTTGTAAGTCCTGATCATTTCGTTTAGATTGTAAGGTCTGTGATCCATGTAAATCTCTCTCTCTCTCCCCTACATTTAGTAAGTCTTGATCATTTCGTTTGGATCGTAAGGTCTGTGTGATCAATGTATCCATGTAAATATATGTGAATCTCTCTCTCTCTCTCTCTCTACTAGAATTTGTAAGTCTGGATAATTTCGTTTGGAGCGTAAGGTCTGTGTGAATCAATCTCTCTCTCTCTCTCTCTCTCTCTCTCTGCAGGAAATGTATTACTGACAGGCAGAGTAAGTATTGCACAGTTGGTAAAAATGATCCCAGTCTGTTTTATGTTATTTTAGAGAGTAACGGAAATTAATGACCTGATTCTAAAATATAGAAAACGAGGAGCAACTTAAATATATACAGTAGATCCATTTAACTTCTTGAACGGCAGACAAAGAGCGAACCAATTGCTGTTACCACTTGTTTTATTGCTTTCCAATGTTCACGTGTTCTAATATGGATAAGTATTTATTATATATATGGTAAATTGATGATTTTAGTCAGGAATGAACCAGAATACCTTCGCTGCGCGGCTTAGAGGTTAAGGGGGAATGGATAATTTTTCTGGTTCCCCTTCTCCTCATGTTTAGGCCCATTAGTTTTCAGACTTTATGACGTTCAGCCCATTAGTTTGACGGTTATTAAACCTTCCGCCCATTTCCTTGTCAATAGCCTATTTAGACCTTTCGTGCCATATGAGTCCATTTTTTTCCTGGCGAGCGATATCAAGCCTTTAATATTGGAGGACACTTTTCTATCGAAAAATGTACAACTTGATCTCGAAGTGGGATCTAAAGGATGCTTTTAAAAGTTTGATGGAGGTCTATTGAGAAAACTTAAAACATTATATATGAAAAAAATCGACCAAAAAATATACCATCTCCCCTTAATTAATATACCATCTCCCCTTAATTAAAATATACCATCTCCCCTTAATTAATATACCATCTCCCTTAATTAAGTGTATAAGATTATCAAAAGCCCTGAAATAATGAAAGCCCAAATTGTGTCATAATAGTTACTTCTAAATTCAATAGCAGGAATGGTTATACACTAATTTAACCCCTTCAAAACCATGACGTAATTATCATATTCTTCGGGCTACCATTAGCGGATTTTCTTTAGCTTATATTCTACCTCTGGGACTCAAAGAGGTAAATACGGACATTCGATTATCCTCTTTAAGGGGAGGTAATTAGTTTGTTCCCTAGGCCTCCATCAAGCTTAAAATTACACCCCCTTGAGTCCCTTAAGATAAATTTGGACATTTTTCGGTAGAAAAATGTCCCGGCCGAAGGCCGGTTCCTCTTAAATTACAGGCTCGCTATCGCTCGCCAGGATAACATTGACACCTGAATTGCACGAAAGGTCTTAATATGGGGTGACAGTTCTTAAAATCGCTAAACTAATGGAGCAAACGTTTTATAATATCAAAAGCAATGGGGCTAAACATGAGGGAGAAAGGGGTCAAGAAAAAAATCCCTCAAGTGGAGATCTCCCCTTAATCTGATCACGTTTTGCTTCAGTATTTACAGTACACCCCCAAGTTTCTTCTGAATCAAAATAACTTTGGGTGATAAGATCTAAGATCAAACTGAATAATATACTATAATTATATATATACCGTCTTGGTGGTGTAATGGTTAAGGTGTCTAAAAGTCTGTGTGTGATAACCCAGGTTCGAATCCCGGTGGATCACATACTGTATATGCTTTCATTAATTTCCATTGGAGGTGTTTGGTGGTGTGGTGAAATCAATAAAAAATAGAATATATATATATATATATATATATATATATATATATATACTGTATATATAAACCAGGTCACAATCAGTAGTGTCGGCAACAAAACAAGATTAACGTTAATTATGGCTCGCCTTAAAAGTGAAAGGTGTGAAAGGGTTATAACAGTTTAGTATAATGTCAATGTACAGTCTATTTGCTATAAGGGGGTAGAGTGCTTGCTTTTTGGTCTATGTACTCATTAATACATATATTTGTGAGTTTCCTCGCTAGACCTCCATCAAGCTTAAAATAAACACACCCTAGACCCCCTGGCAAGATATATTTGTAAATTTTTCGGTAGAAAAAATCCCGGCCGAAGGCCGGTTCCCTCTGAACTTACAGGCTCGCCAGGAAAAAAATCGACACCTAAACGACACGATAGGTCTTAACTTTGACAAACAAAATGGGGCGAAAGGTCTCAAAATCGCCAAACTAATGGAACAAACGTCTATAAATCTCAAAACTAATATGCTAAATATGTGGGAGAAGGGGGCTCAGAAAAAGCGAGTACTACCCCCTTAATAGGAAACCAGAACACACTATGTTTGTTATAGAATGAAGGAATACCATTATCAAGCCTCAGACTAGTGTGGAGAAGTACTGGGTATTGATCGGGGGAGTGGTTCTGGCTAAATACAGTAATATACAGGAATTATTCTTTATAAAACCTTGAGCAAGCTTTTCATTAGAAGCTTGCAAAAAAAAAAAAAAAAAAAAAATCTATCTATCTATCTATCTATATAATATATATAATTATATAGATATATACTGTATATATTAAAAAGAAAAAAAGAATGATGCAACAATATTTCAAATGCATTCGAAATATGTGTAATTTGTTTGTGAATATGTCATGAAGGTTATGCATTAATGACTTTGGCCAATGACGTAAAAGGAACTATTCCATCCTTTATTTTGACTTTTCTTATCGCGAGCCCAACTGGTTTCTCGCGAGCCCAACTGGTTTATCGCGAGCCCAACTGGTTTATCGCGAGCCCAACTGGTTTCTCGCGAGCCCAACTGGTTTATCGGAAAATACTGGACGAGCCACACATCACTTCCCGTCTGGGCTAGTTTGAGAGCTAACAAGTCTTACCACAACCTTCTTAAGGGGGTATTGGTTATTTGTTTAAATTATATTTATATATTCATATATTTTTTAGTGACTTGCTAGGCCTCTGTCAAGCTTAATAAACACACCCAAGAGCCCCCCCCCCCCCCCCCCTGCAAGATAAATGTGTATATTTTTCTATAGAAAAATCTCCCGGCCGAAGGCTGCTCCTTCATATAATTACAGGCTCGCTTTCGCTCGCCAGGAAAAAAAAATCGACACCTAAATAACACGAAAGGTCTTAATATTAACAAAGAAATGGGACGGAAAGTCTTAAAATCACCAAACTAATGTGCCTATAGTCTTAAAATCTGAAAACTAATGGGCTAAACATGAGGGAGAAGGGGGTCGAGTAAAACTATCAATACCCCCTTAAAGCCCCACTCTAAGCTGCTCAAGACATATATTGGAATCTCGCTCGCCCGCCCTCATCAATTTATGCTAAGGAGAGATTTACACTTGAGGGATTTTTATTTCTGGACCCCTTTCTCTCTCATGTTTAGCCCCCTTGATTTTGAGATTTTATGATGTTCGCCCCATTAGTTTGGCGATTTTAGAACTTTCGCCCCATTTATGTCAATTTTAAGACCTTTCGTGCGAATTAGTTGTCGAGTATTTCCTGGCGAGCCTGTATGTTAGGAGGAACAGGCCTTCGGCCGGGACATTATTTATCTGCCGAAAAATTTAAAAATTTATCTTGAAAAGGTGTCTATGGGGTGTAATTCTAAACTTGATTGAGGTCTAGGGAACAAACTAAAAACCTCCCCTTAATGTGAAAGCTGCACAAGGAAGCGATCTCCCATTTTGTTTCCTTCCAAACGTGATTAACTTGTATATTTAATCTGGCTCTGGTAACCCGTGTTGTATGATTGTATGCAGATTTGAAATTGACTTAAACATATCTTAACCCCTTCTGTACCGGCAACGTGTTTTCTATTATATTCTAGCTTTTTTGTGCAGTTTAAGGATGATATATGTGGTAGTAAAAAAAGGTTAAGTGAGATAGTCCGAAGGTTGTTAATTGCTGGAGGCCCTTTATAAACTGAATAAGATTGGCTAATAGTAACCAGAATAAAGAACAAAAGACGTCGCCGGTACAGAAGGGGTTAAACTTTGGCCTCTCTGTTAACTTTAAACGTTAATTATTCCGCTATTTTATTATTAAATGAATAATAACGAAAACTACTTACGTACTTATACATTCCATAATATATACACATTAATTGAGTTATGTTAATAATATTTTACTGCATTATACAATATACATGCTTTTACTAGCAAGCAAAAGCTAACCAACCTGTTTTATGGAAATATATAATTTGTGGTTATTGAGGGGCCCCACCTCTTTTATTTTCTCTCTTCCTCTCTCTCTGGCTTGTATCCATTCGGCCCCATTCCGCCTACTGTTTTAATACGTTTATCCCGATCCAGGTGTTGATTTTTTTTCCTGGCGAGCGGTAGCGAGCCAGCATTTTTGTATAAATGTTTTTGAAAGCAGGTTAAATTTGTAAATTTTTCGATAGAAAAATGTCTCCAGCGAAGCCGGATTTCTCCATGCAATGCTGGCGAGCGATACACCTGGATGGGAATATATTATGTCTTAAAACAGTAGGCTGAAGGGCGCCGAATGGATACAAGCCAGAGAAAGAGAGAACAGGAGAGAAAACAAGTAAGTCGGCCCTTAAGTAAACAAAAAAAAGTAAATGTTGATGAGGTGAATGTAGAACTAAGAGGTGTAGTTAAAGAAGCGGACGATACAATGGTTACTGGCTGGAGTATATAAAGAGTAGTTTATGAATTATCATGGAGAGACTGGCTGGTATTCTCAGGGACCGGTACTAGCTGGGAGAGTTTGATAACCTTTCAGTATATTTTTTAGTAGACACTTAATATGTACTTATTTATTTTTATTTTATTTTATTTATTTATATATATATATATTTATTTTTTATTTTTATTTTTATTTTATTTTTTTGCTATGTGGATGAGGGATACAAAAGGCAAATCTGCCTGTGACGAGTGCCTCCCCCTGAGTTGAAAGAGTGACAGGGCCAAAATCAAGGAATATTCGAGCCAAAATGCCTGGACACACGGAGTTTGAAGCAATTTAATTCATAGGATGAGGGAAAGATGGATTCAGGGAGAGAGTTCCAGAGCTCAGCTGTTGAATAGAAGAAAGATTGGTAATATCGTTTCACTCTTGGGTTGGAGAGTTGAACAGAGTAGGGGTGGGATTGCCTTGCAAGACGGGTACTACGTAAAGGAGGTGGTATACACTGAGAGAGCTCTGAGGAACACTATTGTAATAGCGACATAATAGTATAGTGAAAGAGATGCAACATTGCGGCGAAGAGAGAGAGATTTGCAGATAATCGGTGAGAGGACGTGAGGTAATAAGGAAGGATCTCTAGCAATTATAAGGCTTCGAACTATCTCAAGCAACCCTTTTAACAGAGATCCTTCCTAAACTGCATTAAATCGTCTAGATATAGCTAGCATGATATGTAACAGACGTCCCTGGCATAGAAAGGGTGAATAATAATAATAATAATAATAATAATAATAATAATAATAATAATAATAATGGTACAGAAAGGGTTAATAATAATAATAATAATAATAATAATAATAATAATGGTACAGAAAGGGTTAATAATAATAATAATAATAATAATAATAATAATAATAATAATGGTACAGAAAGGGTTAATAATAATAATAATAATAATAATAATAATAATAATAATAATAATGGTACAGAAATGGTTAATAATAATAATAATAATAATAATAATAATAAAGAGAACTTGGTCGAGCGTTGCGTCATCACTTTGTTTACATAACGCTCGACGTTAAGGGGAGACGGATCGTTTTTCTGCTCTTCCTTCTCCCTCATGTTTAGCTCCTTTTGTTTTCACATTTTAAGACGCTCAGACCATTAGTTTGGCGATTTTAAGACCTTTCGCCCATTTGTTTTTTGTCAATTTTAAGACTTGTGTTATTTAGGTATCGGATAGGTATGGGATTGTTTTAAGGAGGTCTAGGGAAAAAAACTAGAAAAATAATAAATACATGAAAAAAAGTGACCAAAAAGTAAACCCTCCCTCTTTAGTACTTCCCGCGTCTAATTTGTTTCCCGCCTTGACTGTTGAATTAAAATGTATGCCACAGGATACACTGTGTGTTGAAGGGGGGGGGGGGGGGGGGGGGTACCGCCCTAGACTTATTGTCATCATTATTTATATTGCCAGCAAGGGGGTAATAACAGTGGGATATAATTAGACGCAAACGTAACTAAGCGCGAGCGTCATCATGTGTGTGTGTGTGTGTTTGTGTGTGTGTGTGTGTGTGTGTGTGTGTGTGTGTGTGTGTGTGTGTGTGTGTTTTTTTTTTTTTTTTTTTTTACAAACAATAGCGCCTCGTTATAGCTTATTCCAATGATATATACTGTAAACACACTTGAAAATGAAACAAGAAATATGGGAAAACCGAAGCCCCGAGAAAGGAGCCGAGCTAGCGGGGAGGGAAGACAGACGCTCAATACAGTAATCCATTTTTCCTTCATCCTTCATTCACGTGTTGTCAAACCCAAACAATTGCCGCCTTCGTCTCACACAGGGAACAGAGAGATATAGGGAACAATACATATTTGTTTTTCTATTATTATGTGAGAGAGGGAGACAAAAGACAGAACTGCCTTTAACGAGTGCCTCCTCCAGAGTTGAAAGAGTGACGGCCAAAATCAGGGGACGTTCAAGCCAAAATGCCTGGGCACAAAGAGTTTGAAGCAATTTTTCGTCATAGGATGACGGAAAGACTGATTTTTTTTTTTTTTTTAAAGAGACAATGAACGGAGGAAGGAAAAACACAGATAAAACAAAAAAGGTCCATGTGCCTAAAGGCATCCTCCATTCATACAATGTTTGTAACAACTGGATTTAAACTGTTGTAGATTGTAAGTTTGTGGAACGCAACTCGAGGGAAGTGAATTCCAAAGAGTAGTAGTTCTGGGGATAAATTAATTTTGATAAGCAGAAGTTCTGCATTGTGGAGGAGAAAGTGTAAATTCATGGGCGCTCTCAGCTGCCCTAGTTCTACGGGGAAAGATGTGGAGAGGCGGCACAGTTGAAGCAAGTTCCTCAGAACAATTGCTGTGAAAATTTCTGTAGAATAATGCAAGGGATGCAACGTTTCTTCGTATGGATAATGTAGGAAGGTCCTGTGTGATTGCAGGGTTATTGATTAGTCTAATAGCTTTATTTTGAATTTTGTCCAACTGCCTCAATGCAACCACTCCACTTCCACTCCACAGAGGTGAACAGTAATCCATCTGAGAACGCACATGACTTTTATATATTACGGCCAACTGCTCGTCAGTGAAGAATTCTCGAACTCTGTACAGGAGTCCCAGTTTTTTAGAGGCATTCTTAGCAATGCTTCTAGCATAATATGTCCAGCTCAGGTTAGTAGTTAATGTTACACCGAGAATGTCAATACTAGGGGAAGTGGGAATATTTACATCATTAAAAAATATATGGGAGTCAGTGAGATTCTGTCGGTTAGAAAATTGAATGTACTTGGTTTTCTGTGCATTAAAGGAAACTAGATTCTTTTGTCCCCATTCATTAATTCTAGAAAGGTCCTGGTTCAGAGAAATTGCAGTGTTTATTTTTGAATTTATAAGATCGGGTTGGGTGAAAGAATTGGTAAATGTGAAGGAACTGTGGAGTGTTGAGTCATCTGCGTAGGAATGTATTGGATTATGAGTGGTAGATATGAGATCATTGATATGAATGAGGAACAGAGTTGGGGCCAAAACTGATCCCTGGGGAACACCAGCATTTATTGAGTGAAATTGAGAATAAAGGCCATCTACCATTACACGTATTTTTCTGTTATGAAGATAAGAAGAAATTAGTGGAACTAATGATGCAAGGCCGCAGTGTGACATCTTCGACAATAAGGATTGATGCCAGACTCTATCAAATGCCTTTGATATATCCAGTGCTATTGTATGTGTTTCACCATGTTGGTCTGTAGCTTGGTTGATTTGATGTGTAAGAAGGCAAAGAATGTCTGCAGTTGATCGGCATCGTCTAAAACCATATTGCCTATCACTGATTAATTTATTATTCTAAAGATGCTTAATTATATGATTATTTAATATAATTTCAAAGACTTTACCAAGAGTGGAAGTTATAGCTATTGGTCTGTAGTTTGATGGATCTGAAGAGGCACCTTATTTAGGAACTGGATGGATGTTTGCTTCTTTCCAGGGTACTGGGAAGCATGAGGTATGAGTACACAGACGGAATAATTTTGCCAATACAGGAGCGAGCACCAAGGAGCAATTCTTAAGTACTATTGGAGGAATTTCATCTGGACCAAGAGCTTTATCTACTGAGAGATTCTGCAAAATAGTTTTGACATGTCTGGTGTGGATCTTAAGTGAGGGAATTTCAGGGGAATTAAAATTAAGTACAGGGACATCTTGATTTATTTCATCTAAGGTTGAGTTGGTGGAGAAAATATCCGCAAGAAGGTTAGCATTACCTCGTGGGTCACTTACAAGATTGCCAGTCGGAGATTTTTATGGTGGAATGGATGAAACAGTAGTGAAGTTGGATTTGAATGAGTTAAGAGTAGACCAAAATATTTTGTTATAATTTGGATTATTTAGAAGTTTATTTGCCTCCTTGTGGAGAAAGTTTGATTTAGTTAGATTTAATACAATTTTGGCATGATTTCTGATGTTTCTAAAGTAATAAAAGGCTTCATGTGTTTTTGATCTTGTGTATGCATTGTAGGCTATTGCTTTTTGTTCAGTTACTCTAGCACAATTATGGTCAAACCATTTAGGTGAATTAGATCTTTTACTGTACTTTTTATGAGGAATAAAAGTTTCCATTCCAATTTTTATAAAATCTTGTATGTGGCTCAAGGTGGAGTATGCATCATTAGAAAAAAAAGAGGTCCAGGGAATATCAATAAAGAAATCTTGAAGACCCTCCCAGTCTGCCCTATCGTAATGCCATTTAGTCACCAAATCAGGTTCAGAGTGGGAAGGTGTGGTAGGTGATAGACAGGTGATAGGTGATAGGTAGGTGATAGACTGGGAGAGTTCCAGACCTCAGCTGTTGAATAGAAGAAAAATTGAGAATAACGTTTCACTCTTGGGTTGGGGAGTTGCACAGAGAATGGGTGGGATTGTGTTGCAAAACGGGTGCTACCTGCTCTACGAAGAGGGGGTGGTATACACTGATAGAGCTTTGAGGAACACTGATTATTGTAATAGCGGTAGAATAGTGAGAGATGCAACATTGTGGCAAAGAGAGAGAGAGAGACTGCAGAGCACTGGTGAGTGGACGTGAATTAATGAGACAGAAGGTTTTCTTTTCTACTTTGTCTAGAAGTGCTGTGTGAGAGGATCCTTCCCACACGTGTGAACAATACTCAATACATGAACGCACTGTGCCCCTGTACAGAGCAAGAAGCTGCGCAGGGGTAAAGAACCCCTGGAGGCAGTTGAGCACACCCAGCTTCTGGGAAGCTGTTCTAGCAAGAGTGGTAATATGATCTTTCCAAGAGAGATCAGAAGAAAAGAGACACCAAGAATATTATGCGAAGATGAAGGGCTAATTTGTATGTTGTTGAAGAGTGGGTCATAGTTTTCTGGAAGGGGGCTACGAGTAGACAGATGAAGATATAGAGTTTTG
The DNA here is from genome assembly GCA_037953745.1 of Lithodes maja. Taxonomy (NCBI): domain Eukaryota; kingdom Metazoa; phylum Arthropoda; class Malacostraca; order Decapoda; family Lithodidae; genus Lithodes; species Lithodes maja. The sequence continues at coordinate 10,391 of JBAKBP010034755.1, read as the reverse complement.
GAAACATTGAAAGTAACAAGGTTTTCTCTGCCCCAATTAGAGATAATAGAGAGATCAGAAGGTAGGTGTTTTATGGCCTCCTTACGGGAGTTTTGGAGTTCCTGCTGTTAAGTATGTTGTGGAAGGCTAGTTGAATGGTGTGATATAGAGTCATCATCATATAAGTGCATGGGGCTGGAGGTGTAGCTGAGGAGGTCGTTAATGAATAACAGGAAGATAATTGGAGATAGGACAGAACCCTGAGGAACACCGGAGTTGATAGGTTGAGGAAGGAATGGTGGCCATCTACAAACGCAGCTATGGAACGGCCGGAAAGGAAATTAGAGACAAAGGCACAGATGGAGGGATAGAAACCGAAGGAGGGTAGTTTGGAAATGAGGGATTTGTGCCAGACTCTATCAAAGGCCCTTCGATATGTCTAGCGCAACAGTAAAAGTCTCACCGAAGTCCCGAATGGAGGATGACCAAGAGTTACTAAGGTAAGAAAGAAGATCACCAGTAGAGCCATACTGGCGGTTTGAGAGTAGGTTATGGGAAGTTAGTGCATACGAAATTTTGAGGTAAGAATAGTTTTAAAAACATTAGAGATGCAAGAAATTAGAGCAATTGAACAGTAGTTGGAGGGTTGAGAGCGATCACCCTTCTTTGGGACAGGTTGAATGAGAGCAAACTTCCAGCAAGAAGGGAAGACTTTAGAGGAGAGACAGAGACGAAAGAGTTTGCCTAGGCAGGGAGTCAGCACGGAAGCATAGTTTTTTAGTACAACAGGAAGAACACCGTCTGGACCGTACGACTTCTTAGTATTAAGCCAGAGGGTAGAAAATACATTTTTAGAAGAGATTAGGATATTAGGCAATAAATCAAGATTATCCAGTTTACATTTTGAACCCACTGCATATACAAGACGGATATTGGCACCTTGATGTAAGTCACTTAACCCTTTCTGTACAGGTGACGTTCTTTTAACTTTATTCTGGCTATTATTAGACGATATTGCTTAGTTTACAAGTGGCCTCCAGCAATTAAGTCTTCGAACTATCTCACTTAAGCATCTTTACAACCGCAGATCCTTCTTAAACTGCACACAATCGTCTAACTATGTTGGGATTCAAATTAAAATTACGTCGCTGGTAGGGAAGGTGTTATTTAATTTTAACCGTCAGAGAGAGAGAGAGAGAGAGAGAGAGAGAGAGAGAGAGAGAGAGAGAGAGAGAGAGAGAGAGAGAGAGAGAGAGAAATAGAAAGAGAGAGAGAGAGAGAGAGAGAGAATGAGAGAGAGAGACATAGAGAGAAATAGAAAGAAAGAGAGAGTGAGAGAGAGAGAGAGAGAGAGAGAGAGATGAGTGAGAATGAGAGAGAGAGAGAGAGAGAGACATAGAGAGAGAGAAATAGAAAGAAAGAGAGAGAGAGAGAGAGAGAGAGAGAGAGAGAGAGAGAGAGAGAGAGAATGAGAGAGAATGAGAGAGAGAGAGAGACATAGAGAGAGAGAAATAGAAAGAGAGAGAGAGAGAGAGAGAGAGAGAGAGAGAGAGAGAGAGAGAGAGAGCGCCAGAAGAAGAGAGTGAGTGTTATACAGTTACGGTGAAAGGAGCAATGTCTTGATTTATGATAGCACTGGAGATATCATAGGTCACCCTTAGATCGATACGCAGCTCACACAAAGAAAACGTAATGGCGCTATAATGAAAGTGTAACCATGACATGATATACTTGTTTTTGTTTTGACATGCAAGACACAAATGAAGCTCTCGTAAGGGGGAAGTGGTTATTTGTTGCTCTATTTATGTTTTTATATGCTGTATATATATTTAGTAACCTCCTCCCTCATTTCCATATACGAGCCTCGATCGTGTTTATACTGATCTGATCCATGTATTGTACCCTAGCTGTTAATTTAAGGGGGGATGGGCCGGTTTTCTGGACCACTTTCTCCCTCATGTTTAGCCCCATTAGTTTTCAGATGTTAACATAAGAACATAAGAACATAAGAAAATGGGAGTCTGCAGAAAGCCGATTGGCCCAAGCAAGGCAGATCCCTGTCCCACACAACCCCAATTACAAAGCCCAATTATAGGCTCAACACTCTAATACCCTGAGGATCATCTTACCAAAACGGTTAGAGATTAACGCAGGATTACGGGGGTCTGCAGAGAGCTGATTGGCCCAACCCTGCTGATCCCCCTTCACACCCAACCCTTCTCGTCCATATGCTTATCCAATTTTATCTTAAAGCTCCCTATCGTTTTTAATCCCACTATAGCACCTGGTAGTCCATTCCACCCATCTACAACTCTGTTACCAAACCAATATTTGCCTATATCTTTTCTGAAACGAAATTTATCTAATTTGAAACCATTGGTACGAGTTCTTTCGCTATCACTGAGCTTTAGTACATTTGTCATGTTCCCTTTGTTAATCCCACTAACCCACTTGAACACCTCTATCATATCCCCTCTAACTCTGCGTCTCTCTAACGAATGTAAGCCTAATTTCTTCAACCTTTCTTTATACGGAAGATTTCTAATATTATGGATCATTTTTGTCATTCTACGTTGTACTCTCTCCAATGAATCTATGTCCATTCTGTAATAAGGACACCAGAATTGAACAGCATAATCCATATGGGGTCTCACTAATGACAAGTAAAGTTTTAAGATAACATCAGCAGTTCTGTTACTCACACTCCTAGAGATGAACCCGAGAATCCTGTTTGCCTTGTTTCGAACGCTTATACACTGTTGTCTAGGCTTCAAATCATTGCTAACAAACACACCTAGATCTTTCTCACAATTCGAGTTTTCTAATTCCACATTAGCTAGTTTATATTTAACATTTGTATGCATCTTCCCTATCTTTAATACCTTGCATTTGTCAATGTTAAACTTCATCTGCCAATTTACTGACCATTCGTGTAAGGTATCTAGATCCCTTTGGAGGCACTCTATATCTCTATCTGAATCAATTGTTCTCCCCATTTTGGTATCGTCTGCAAATTTACTTATCCTACTAGTTATACCTAAATCTAGGTCATTTATGTATATAACAAACAACAGAGGACCTAATACAGATCCCTGGGGGACACCACTTTTGACTGCTCCCCATTCTGACTTCGTACCATTTATGCTGACTCTCTGCTTCCTACCAATTAGCCATGACCTAATCCATCCCAACAACGCCCCACCTATTCCATGCGCCTCAACCTTTCTCATCAATCTCTCATGGGGGACTCTGTCGAAAGCTTTACTGAAATCTAAATATATTATATCATATGACTTGTCATTATCTACTGCTTCATATACCTCTGAGAAAAAACTAACCAAATTAGTAAGGCAAGAACGTCCCTGAGTGAATCCATGCTGAGAAGAATTTATTAAATTAAATGTATCTAAGTGGTTTCTAATTTTACTAGCAATAATTGACTCTAGTAGCTTTCCTATGATTGATGTAAGACTAATGGGACGGTAATTGGATGCTATTGATTTGTCACCTTTTTTGAAGATTTTAAGATGTTTGCCCCATTATTTAGTCGATTTTAAGACCTTTCGCCCATTTCTTCGTCAATATTTAGACCTTTCGTGCTATTTAGGTGTCTATTTTTTCCCTGGCGAACGATAGTGAGCCTGTAATGTTGGAAGAACCGGCCTTCGGCCGGGAAAATTTTCTACCGAAAAATGTACAAATTAATCTAGAAGGGGGATCTAATGGATGTGTTTTTTTTAAAGTTTGATAGAGATCTAGGGAGGAAACTAAAAAATACATAAATATATCAATAAATAGACCCCCAAAAATAACCACTGTCCCCTTAAGATTTGGACTGCAGGGTATCTGAATATTAATATATAATAATTATATTGATGCTTTTCACCCAACAGACACATTTATTTGCTTCCGCTGTCCGTGTATTTCCTCAGGCAATAATATATCATTATATATTTAAGGGGAGGTTTTTAGTGTGTTTCCTAGACTTCCATCAAGCTTGAAATTACACCCCCTTGACCCCCTTTCAAGATAAATTTGTACATTTTCCGGTAGAAAAATGTCCCGGCTGAAGGCCGGTTCCTCTTAAATTACAGGCTCGCTATCGCTCGCCAGGAAAAAATTGACACCTAAATGGGACGACAGGTCTTAAAAGTGACATAAATGGGGTGAAAGTTCTTAACATCGCCAAACAAATGGGGCGAACATCTTAAAATCTCAAAAGCAATGGGGCTAAACATGAGGGAGAAAGGGGTAAAGAAAAAAATCCCTCAAGTGGAAATCTCCTAAGGGAGCCCACCTCGCACTTGTTTCTCTTTCTCTCCCTCTCTCTTTGGCTTGTATCCATTCGGCCCCATTTAGCCTACTGTTTTAAGACGTTTACCCCTATCCAGGTGTCAATATTTTCCTGGCGAGCGAGAGCGAGCCAGCATATATAATTCTGTTTTGACAGCAAGCACATTTTGACAGCAAGCACATTTTGACAGCAAGCACATTTTGACAGCAAGCACATTTTAACAGCAAGCACATTTTAACAGCAAGCACATTTTAACAGCAAGCACATTTTGACAGCAAGCACATTTTGACAGCAAGCACATTTTTTACGTTTTTCGATTGAAAAATGTATCCGGCGAAGTTAGATTTCTCCATACAATGCTGGCTCGCTATCGTTCGCCAGGGAAAAATTGACACCTGTATGGGGATAAACGTCTTAAAACAGTTGGCTGAATGGGGCCAAATGGATACAAGCCAGAGAAAGAGAGAAAAGGAGAGAAAGAGAAAACAAGCAGGTGACCCCCCCTTAATCAGTTTTCGCGATACAGCTTGCATTAGGAATTTTTCAAATGTTAGTATGTTTAAGGGGAGGTGTTTAGTTGATTCCCTAGACTTCCATCAAGCTTAAAATTACTCCCCCAAGACTCCCTTTCAAGATCAATTTGTAAATTTTTCGGTAGAAAAATTTCCCGGCCGAAGGCCGGTTCCCCTTAAATTACAGGCTCGCTATCGCTCGCCAGAAAAAATCGACACCTAAATGGCACGAATGGTCTTAAGATTGACAGATATGGGGCGAGGGTTCTTAAAATCGCCAAACTAATTGGGCGAACGTCTTAAAATCTCAAAAGCAAAGGGGCTAAACGTGAGGGAGACAAGGGTCCAGAACAAAATCCTCCAGGGGGAAATCTCCCCTTAACGATTTAAAGATAGGTGGAGTATGATTGTGATATTTTAAAGATAGGTGGAGTATGATTGTGATATTTAAAGATAGGTGGAGTATGATTGTGATATTTAAAGATAGGTGGAGTATGATTGTGATATTTAAAGATAGGTGGAGTATGATTGTGATATTTAAAGATAGGTGGAGTATGATTGTGATATTTAAAGATAGGTGGAGTATGATTGTGATATTTAAAGGTAGGTGGAGTATGATTGTGATATTTAAAGATAGGTGGAGTATGATTGTGATATTTAAAGATAGGTGGAGTATGATTGTGATATTTAAAGATAGGTGGAGTATGATTGTGACATTTTAAAGATAGGTGGAGTATGATTGTGATATTTAAAGATAGGTGGAGTATGATTGTGATATTTAAAGATAGGTGGAGTATGATTGTGATATTTAAAGATAGTGGAGTATGATTGTGATATTTAAAGATAGGTGGAGTATGATTGTGACATTTTAAAGATAGGTGGAGTATGATTGTGATATTTAAAGATAGGTGGAGTATGATTGACATTTTAAAGATAGGTGGAGTATGATTGTGATATTTAAAGATAGGTGGAGTATGATTGTGATATTTAAAGATAGGTGGAGTATGATTGTGATATTTAAAGATAGGTGGAGTATGATTGTGACATTTTAAAGATAGGTGGAGTATGATTGTGATATTTAAAGATAGGTGGAGTATGATTGTGATATTTAAAGATAGATGGAGTATGATTGTGATATTTATTCGATGCAATTATTCTGATCATTCGTTTCTGAATTATAATAGTGTTTTAACCCCTTCTGTACCGGCTACGTATTTTGCACTATATTCTGGCAACTATTGGACGATTTTACAGAGTTTAAAAAGGGTCGCCAGCAATTAACAGGTTTCGAACTACCTCATTTTACCCCCTTTACTATCACAGATCCTTCTTAAACTGCACAAAATCGTCTAAATAAGCTCAAATAAAACTAAAAGGACGTACCAGGAACAGAAAGGGCGATATTACTTTCATAATCATTCTATAGCTGTTGTATATAGGGTTACTGAAATGGACGTATTTAACCCCTGCAGTACCGACGACGTATTTTGATTTCAAGTACATTTAGACGATTTTATGAAGCTTAGGTAAGATATATGGTAGCTAAAGGCATTAATTGAACCTTAGGCAAGATATATGGTAGCTAAAGGCATTAATTGAAGCTTAGGCAAGATATATGGTAGCTAAAGGCATTAATTGAAGCATAGACAAGATATATGGTAGCTAAAGGCATTAATTGAAGCTTAGGCAAGATATATGGTAGCTAAAAGCATTAATTGAAGCTTAGGCAAGATATATGGTAGCTAAAGGCATTAATTGAAGCTTAGGCAAGATATATGGTAGCTAAAGGCATTAATTGAAGCTTAGGCAAGATATATGGTAGCTAAAGGCATTAATTGAAGCTTAGGCAAGATATATGGTAGCTAAAGGCATTAATTGAAGCTTAGGCAAGATATATGGTAGCTAAAGGCATTAATTGAAGCTTAGGCAAGATATATGGTAGCTAAAGGCATTAATTGAAGCTTAGGCAAGATATATGGTAGCTAAAGGCATTAATTGAAGCTTATGCAAGATATATGGTAGCTAAAGGCATTAATTGAAGCTTAGGCAAGATATATGGAAGCTAAAGGCATTAATTGAAGCTTAGGCAAGATATATGGTAGCTAAAGGCATTAATTGAAGCTTAGGCAAGATATATGGTAGCTAAAGGCATTAATTGAAGCATAGGCAAGATATATGGTAGCTAAAGGCATTAATTGAAGCTTAGGCAAGATATATGGTAGCTAAAGGCATTAATTGAAGCTTAGGCAAGATATATGGTAGCTAAAGGCATTAATTGAAGCATAGGCAAGATATATGGTAGCTAAAGGCATTAATTGAAGCTTAGGCAAGATATATGGTAGCTAAAGGCATTAATTGAAGCTTAGGCAAGATATATGGTAGCTAAAGGCATTAATTGAAGCATAGGCAAGATATATGGTAGCTAAAGGCATTAATTGAAGCTTAGGCAAGATATATGGTAGCTAAAGGCATTAATTGAAGCTTAGGCAAGATATATGGTAGCTAAAGGCATTAATTGAAGCTTAGGCAAGATATATGGTAGCTAAAGGCATTAATTGAGATAGTCTGTAGCCTTTGTATATGAGGTAGACGTCCTTCCTAAGCTGAACAAAATCGTCTAATAATAATTGTCACGATATGTTATAATACACTAACGTAACTATACACTATAGGCAACGCCAATGAACTTGACAATAATCTTGACCCCTTAACTTCTCATAACTCAAAATATATGAAAGCAATCGGGCTGACATTTCTATCATTTGGGAAGAGTCAACCAGGAAAGAGGTGTTGGATATTTACAGCCAGTTTACTCAGGGTTCTTTGGAGTTACAAAGAGGTCAGGGATCGAGATAATTGCCAAGTTGGCTGGCGCTACCTATACCACATCCAGACACTCTTACAACTATATACCAAGTTATTCGAAGCCACTTACCTAAAAGCAGTGCAAGACTGCATACCATCGAAAACTCGGCGTCCAGGCCATAATAATAAGCCCAAATGGTGGAATAAAGATATTTCAAACTGCCTGCTTGCTAAAAAATTTGCTAATGATAGATTAAAATCCTCACAAAATTACGAAGAACGGCTGAAATTTGTAGAGCTACGACGCAAAGCCAAAAAGTTAATTAAGCAAAGTAAAAAGACCTTAGAGTTACATATTGCGAATCAAAGTAAAACAAACCCGAAAGAATTCTATAGTTATATCAGAAAGAAAAAAGTAGTTACTTCAACTGTTGGACCGTTAGTCGATGAAAATGGAGAATACACCAAAGACGAAGAACAAATGAGTAATGCCCTCAATACCTTCTTTGCATCAGTTGTGACGCCCAGTGCGTAGCAACGCAACCTGATTGTACTCCTTGGTACTCCACTGTACCGCCACGGTACCGCGTTGTACCGTGCTGGCTGCTTATATTGAGTGTGACAACGTATAACTATGTTCTTTGTATCTCTGCAAAGGTCTCGTCATGTGCTAACCAGTGGTGGGTTTTGTTTTAAGCCATGTCGAGACCTTCCATTTAATATGTAGTATCAATAGAGAAGTTGATAGATGAGACAGTGGGAATTCAGAGAGAGAGAGTGAGTTAGACTTCAGAGCGAGAGGGTAGCGGTGCGCCACGCTGCCGGGGGGGTGGTTGCCAGACGTATGGACCGGTTGGCAGCCCTGCGCTTATAGCTAGGTGCGACAGGGTTGGTAGTACATTGCCGCCTGCCTATGCTGCCTGGGCTGCCCATGTTGTCGTACAGCACATTGCCTGGAGGCTCGCTGTGTGCTCTATGACCAGGTTGCCTAGAACCTTTGAGATTCTAACATCCCTTGCCCTCTCTCCCAATTTCTCACGGTTGCACTCTTTCTCTCTGACGACATTACTCTCATTTCATTCTTCTCTCTATTTAAATGCATACCCTTCCCTTGAGGTCCTAAAGGAGTTTCAGCACTCACCTCTCGTATTACTCTTAGGACAAGCATATATTTACATGTATTAGATTTAAGGGGTTAATGTGAACAGCGATCTTCTTGATGAGGATAGTTGGTGAACGTTCTACATGTTCACGAGTTATATGCCCAGCTCATCATCCAATTTGTGACTAGACTAGTGCCATGTGTAAGAGCCCGACCATGCCCAGGAGTTGTCTGTAGAGGGGCGAGGACTTAGCCTTGATTTGCCTACCGAGCCAGGAGCGAGTGCAGTACCAGAGACTACAGCTCGCTCGTAGTGCCGGTATAGTAGAGTAACGTAATTTATCTGTCCTTGTGTTCTCTACAGTCTTTTCCTGGGTTCTCGCTTTCGGTGCTGGGACTCGTTGTTCCTGTGACTTGGCCTGCTAGCTAGAACACATGGGGATGATGAGTGGGTTATATCTTTATTTTACTATGCATTGCAGCTCTCTTTAAGTTTATGTATGTAACACGTTACAATACACATTACTCACACACAAGACAACACTATTAATACTTTCATGTATCAATTAACTGCACTGTCGTTTTGCTGCTGTGTCCGGAGTTCCGTTGCGTAGGGCGCATACGGACTCAGAGGGGAGACAGAGTGAGAGAAGCGAAGTAGCCTATGCGGTAGTAGGCTACCGGCGCAGTACTGTTGCCTGCAACCTTTTAGTTATTCCAAGTATAGATTCATTATTACAATAAGTGACTACTATTTATGTTCCTTCCATGTGTATTATTAGGTATCTACTGGATCATGAACATCTTGTATGCTACATGCTAGTGCATGTTAGTAGGGGACAGTTATTCTAGTGCACGCGCTTTCAAGTAGGCGTGTACATTTGTCATTTAGCATTTCACTGTCATACCTTTAGCCTGCTTCTATTCTACATTATTAGAGGCTTAATATTAACGTAGTTTCTTGAGTACTGCATTTCTTTAGTAATAACGTAACCTATAAATGTCTGAGGGAGTTTAGCCTCATAGCCTACCCCTGTTGTACACTTTCGCCGAGTTAAGGTACCTCGTTACCATAGACGATAACTCTGTAGGGCGTTGGTGCTTTTGTTGTCTGGAGCATATAGTATTTGGGACTGGAATCGAGCGTGTCGTTGTCACATAAGCCATTTCTGTCCTACGATCAAGAATCCCGAATATGTATTGCCGATCCAGCCGTAACAAAATGGCGACCTTGCACAAGATTCAGTAGTATCCTATCACATGTTTTTTGGAGAACTATTCTATGCTACCTAGTAGAGCTGGCTAGAATTTTCTTGCATATTGGAGGAATTTTTATTGTGTCATTATTGTATTGGTGGACTTGCAGATTGTTTCGTTAGGGGTGTCTAGAGTAGAGTCATTCAAGCATCTTTAACATTTTGTGAGTCGAGACTGCAATTAGTAATAAGCACTTCTTTTTTTTTATGAACAGCAATTGTATAACCAGCACTATGTCTAATGACTCATCATTTACGGGGGAGGATAACACGGTACAGCCTAGTAACCAGCAAGTACAACAGATGTTTAGGGAGGGGAGTGTTATAAGTGGAGAGAGGGATGCCCGGGCATTTTTGCAGACACCTTTGACCGAACAGCGCCTGCAGGCTATTGATTGTTACGGTCTTCACTGTTTAGCCACGGTTTTGGGGCGGGACTGTCC
>JBAKBP010034754.1:0-20344 GCA_037953745.1 Lithodes maja | reverse complement strand
CTAGCTAGCAGGCCAAGTCACAGGAACAACGAGTCCCAGCACCGAAAGCGAGAACCCAGGAAAAGACTGCAGAGAACACAAGGACAGATAAATTACGTTACTCTACTATACCGGCACTACGAGCGAGCTGTAGTCTCTGGTACTACACTCGCTCCTGGCTCGGTAGGCAAATCAAGGCTAAGTCCTCGCCCCTCTACAGACAACTCCTGGGCATGGTCGGGCTCTTACACATGGCACTAGTCTAGTCACAAATTGGATGATGAGCTGGGCATATAACTCGTGAACATGTAGAACGTTCACCAACTATCCTCATCAAGAAGATCGCTGTTCACATTAACCCCTTAAATCTAATACATGTAAATATATGCTTGTCCTAAGAGTAATACGAGAGGTGAGTGCTGAAACTCCTTTAGGACCTCAAGGGAAGGGTATGCATTTAAATAGAGAGAAGAATGAAATGAGAGTAATGTCGTCAGAGAGAAAGAGTGCAACCGTGAGAAATTGGGAGAGAGGGCAAGGGATGTTAGAATCTCAAAGGTTCTAGGCAACCTGGTCATAGAGCACACAGCGAGCCTCCAGGCAATGTGCTGTACGACAACATGGGCAGCCCAGACAGCATAGGCAGGCGGCAATGTACTACCAACCCTGTCGCACCTAGCTATAAGCGCAGGGCTGCCAACCGGTCCATACGTCTGGCAACCACCCCCCCGGCAGCGTGGCGCACCGCTACCCTCTCGCTCTGAAGTCTAACTCACTCTCTCTCTCTGAATTCCTATCATCTCATCTATCAACTTCTCTATTGATACTACATATTAAATGGAAGGTCTCGACATGGCTTAAAACAAAACCCACCACTGGTTAGCAAATGACGAGACCTTTGCAGAGATACAAAGAACATAGTTATACGTTGTCACACTCAATATAAGCAGCCAGCATGGTACACGGTCCGTGACGGTACAGTGGAGTACCAAGGAGTACAATCAGGTTACGTTGCTACGCACTGGGTGCGTCACAGCCCCCCCAAGATTTTAGATAATCGACCTTAGAAGCATTATCAAAATCTGACAGGCAACCAACCGACCTGCTACCCTTAGCTGCCACTAATTGCAAAAGGTGCACAACAACTGAAGTGTGAATTATACATAAAACACAATATCGCATGCATCATGCTACAACAATAAAGACTTACAAAACTAAAACAAATTTTCTCGTTTATTTTATTGTTTTATAATCTTTTTGGACGGCGTTATGATAGCCTAATTTTACTCCTGCTCAACCCACACACCGTGCACGACTATCCTGGATCATCAACCCTTGATAGACAATCTGCTATCACGTTCTCACTCCCGGCAATATGCTGAATGTTGAGATTATACTCTTGGAGCATTAGGGACCACCTGGTCAACCGCATATTCCGATTGTGAAACTGATTTAGGAATTTCAAGGGATGATGGTCCGTATAAATCGTCACTACCGGGCCGTAGGCTGGAACATAAACTTCGAAATGTTTGAGCGACAAAACGATAGCAAGAAGCTCCTTCTCTATAGTCGAGTAATTCCTTTGTGCCGAATTAAACTTGCGAGAAAAGAAGCTCACTGGGTGTTCCAAGCCCTCGGAATCAGTCTGCAGTAACACTGCCCCGGCACCCACACCGCTGGCATCAGTCGCCAGCTGAAAACTCCTGGAGAAGTCTGGGGCTCTCAAAATCGGATGTGTACACAGCAGGTGCTTGACTAGGTCGAAAGCCCTCTGACACTCCGCAGCCCAACAGAACTTCACTGACTTCGACAGTAGATCAGTTAACGGTGCTAAGACAGTAGAGTATCCCCGGATGAAGCGCCTATAATAGCCTATCATACCTAGGAACCGCATGACCTGGCGCTTAGTGGTGGGCCTGGGAAACATATTGATAGCCTGTATCTTGCTCAGGGGGGGGCACACCCGGCCTAACCCGACCACGAAGCCAAGATACTGCACAGTAGCCTTTACAAACTCGCACTTCCTCAGGTTCACCACCAGCCCAGCATCGTGCAACTTCCCAAACAGGGTCTCTAAGTGCCTTAGGTGATTTTCAAAATCGTCATCATACACTATCACGTCATCAAGGTAGACCGTGCAGTTAGGGATTTCGTCACAAATATCGTTCATCAGGTTCTGAAACGTGGCAGGTGCGTTCTTAAGCCCATAAGGCATTACGTTACATTGGTAGGTCTTGCCATCTACCACAAAACCACAAACTTGCTTAGCTCGGTCCGACAGGGGTACTTGCCAGTAGCCTTTTACAAGATCAATTTTAGTAAGGTACTTTGCATTCCCTATCTTGTCCACGCTGTCGTCAACTCGAGGCAAAGGGTAAGGGTTGGTAGTGGTCAAGCCATTTAGCCTACGAAAATCTATGCAGAACCGCACCTTGCCGTCAGGTTTTGGCTGCAACGTGACGGGTGATGTCCACTTCACATAACCTTCAGTGATCATCCCTCTCTCAACCATGTACTTTAACTCCTCCCGTAAAGCTGGCAACTTTACCGGGGGCACACGGTAGGGCACTGACTTGAAGGGCACATTATCACCGACGTCCACGTCGTGCGTTACCTGAGTAGTGAGACCTGGGTGTTCGGCGAAAACAGAGGGGTATGACCTGAACAGGCCTAGGACAGCAGCACCCTGGTGCTCAGGCAGGTGACTTACAGCTTGCCTAGCCTCTTGTTCAGTATTCCCCGCCCACTGTTCCGCGGAAATGACACAGTCCCAGCTATCCTCCTCAGCAGCATGACTGTCCCCACCTCCTTCTCCACCCTGGCCGCTGCAGGCCAGCACAGGGACAGTGAGAGGCTCTGAGGGGCGTCTCACATACTCTTTCATGAGGTTAACATGACATAACTGATGTTTTTTTCTACGGTCAGGTGTTGCAACGAGATAATCAAGGTCGGACAGTTTCTTAGCCACCACATACGGCCCAATAAACTTGGCAGAAAGGGGGTGTCCAGGCAAAGGTAAAAGCAACATTACCTCCTGACCCACCGAAAACTCCCGAAGCTTCACCTTGGCGTCATACTGGTGCTTCATGACCGCCTGTGCATTAACCAAGTTATTACCTGCCGCTGCCATGCAACCTATAAGTCTCTCCCGGCTCTCAAGGATATATTTAAGTACAGACCCCGGCTTCTCTTCGCCCTCCCAGATCTCTTTCACCATACTTAAAGGTCCTCTCACATTATGGCCAAAGACTAGTTGATTTGGACTGAACCCCAGGCTCTCTCCTGGGACTTCACGTGCAGCGAACAGAACATACGGTAGACCCAAATCCCAATCAGTGTCATGTTCTGCACAGTAACAGCGTAGCATACTCTTCAGGGTCGAGTGCCACCGCTCCAAGACTCCCTGACTCTCGGGATGGTAGGCTGACGACACTACAGAACATATACCGTGCAACTGAAGGGTTTGCTTGAACAATTTGGATGTAAAATTGCTCCCCTGGTCTGACTGCACCTCACGTGGAAATCCATAACGGGAACAGAACAATAATAAGTTTTTAACAACTGCCTTTGCCGAGCCGTTTCTCATGGGGTATGCGTCCGGGTATCTCGTAGCCACATCCATGATTGTCAACAGGATTTTATTGCCACTACTAGTAGGCGGGAAAGGGCCAACCAAATCTACTACAACTTTGCTGAACGGAGGCCCGGTGACAGGTATGGGAAACAAAGGTGCCTTCGGGATTGTCTGGTTAGGCTTCCCCGTTGTCTGGCAGGTCGCACACCCAGCCACCCATGCACAGACATCAGCCTTGACCCCAGGCCACCAGAAAAACCTGCCCAATGCCGCCAATGTTTTTGTTACCCCCAAATGACCCGCCACCGGCACATCATGCGCCAGACACAATAAGGACTCTCTATACTTATTTGGAACAACCACCTGGTCTACTACCCTCGCACCGCCCTCCCACTTCGATTTGGGGTCTAGAAATCTGCGGTACAATATCCTGTTGAGCCTAAAGAAATCTCCCGGCTTCGCATCCCCATCTTCCTCCAACTCTATGGCACCATTGCTATAACGAGCTAGGCTAGCGTCTTGCAGCTGCTGCTCACTAATGTCCCTGGGCGTCAATGCATCAAGATGGTTTTGTAATAAGACATTACCCCGGCTAGTAGGCTCTACTGCCTTAGTGGCTCTCGCTACAGCTCTTGCCTCACGCGAAGTCTTACCCAACTCTGCCTTGTTACACACCATATCTGGGCCAGAGTCAACTCCCGTGTTTATTATAGGTCCAAGTACCGAATCACCGAGAAGTGCAGCAGAATCAATGTCCCTTTTCCTGCCCTTAGCAACCTTCTCCTGATCCTTCCTCCACTGTCCCCGAGGTTGAGTGCTAGGCTGTGCAGGAGCCGCAGAGCGAGATCGGGTTACCACACAGGCCATCTCATCCTGTTGGCACCTCCCAACCCATTCCCGATTCTCACCATCCACGTCGGCCGCCCTCTCGGCAACGACTAAGGGTGGAGTCCCGGAAGTGGGCACCGCAAAGTCGTTGCCGAGAAGAAGGTCGACGCCCTCAACTGGCAAACACTCAACGATCCCTACATCCAGCTCCCTGCACACCTCTCCCACTCTCAACTCCAACCTCACAAGTGGGTATGACCTCGTAGCATTTATACCCTGCACCACAACAACTCTGGCCGCATTTATCGGTTTCCCTGTGAAGTTCCTCAACAAAGTTTGCGAAGCCCCCGTATCCCTCAGCAAGTCAACCCTCCGTAGTTCACTCCCCCAGCTCACAAACCCGTGTCCCCGATGGTTACAGAAAGTGTCCCGGACAGGTGTCGAGCCTTCCGTACGCTTCTTTACCGCGTGTGCCTCAGCTGCTGACAACCTACCCCGGGCAGTTGCTGCAGCCTTCAGAGACACACCGATACTGTGAACCAATGACACCGGCTTAGCGGGAGTGTTACTAGGGCACTCACGTGAATAATGGCCTAGCTTCTGACATTTGTAACATTTCACATCCCCAATGGGCTTCTTCCCTTGTGCGGGCGAAGAAGGGGCCTGACCTTTAGTAAATGGGAGAGGCTTGTGTTTGTAGGTGTTATTAGGTGCAATGCATTTAGTGTGGTTATGTGTGTCATAGGATTTGTTATTATCAAAAACTCTGGTGGGTGGGGTATAGCGCCCCTTCTGCCCTGACTCAGCCCTCTGAGCGGCACCGCAACCACGAATCAATGATAATCTGAGGTCTGCCATCTTGGCAGCCTCCTCTACTGTCTTGGGACATTTTTCCTTAATGTTCAGCGTTAGATCGGTTCCAGTACATTTGTAAAACTGTTCCAGATAGAAAAGTTGCTTAATTTCCTCAGCCGACTCTGCGTGCTCGGACCGAAACCAGTTATTACCTGCATCTGTTAAGTCCTGTGCGTGCTCCATAAAACTGACGTCGCTCTTCTTATTCACGCCACGGAACTTCAATCTATAAGTTTCGGGTTGCAGTTCGTAGGCCCGGAGCACAGCCTCCTTCACCAGTCCATACACTACACTCTCGTCCAGTGACAGTGCATCGTAGGCTTTCAACCCCTTACCCACTAGACGTGATGAAACTAATGCTGCCCATTTAACCTCCGGCCAGTCATACTCACGACACTTCTTTTCGAAACGAGCAAAAAACTCAGTCACTGCTGTCTCATCAAATGCGGGTACTAACTTAATTAAATGCGAAAGTGAGTCTGTAACCCAGTGCCCACCACCGAGATGACGCCCCGTGGTCTCTACTCTAGACTTCTCGACATCCATTTCAGCCTGGTACCTGGTTGCATCCTGATTGGCTTGGATTCTAGCAACCTCTATGCGTTCTATACTAGCCTGTTGTATCTGAGTCTCCTGCAGCTTAAACTTAGCTAGTTCTAGCTGAAATAACATCTCAGGAGACAGGCCTGGGGGGGGAGAGCACAAAATGGGGGATCCACACCGAGACGTGTTTACGGGTAAGCCAGCTTGCCCTTGAGAACCCTCCTGCTGCATCGTGCTAAGACTCGCTGGCTGAGGGCCCAGCTCAGGGGTAGAGTGGAATGGAGGCTTGGAGGGAACCCCCCAAGACCCCACTCCACCCACCGCCCCATCGCCATCACCCAACAAACATGCCACCAAATTCTTCTTGGGCCAACTGTCAGGACAGTCCCGCCCCAAAACCGTGGCTAAACAGCGAAGACCGTAACAATCAATAGCCTGCAGGCGCTGTTCGGTCAAAGGTGTCTGCAAAAATGCCCGGGCATCCCTCTCTCCACTTATAACACTCCCCTCCCTAAACATCTGTTGTACTTGCTGGTCACTAGGCTGTACCGTGTTATCCTCCCCCGTAAATGATGAGTCATTAGACATAGTGCTGGTTATACAATTGCTGTTCATAAACAAAAAGAAGTGCTTATTACTAATTGCAGTCTCGACTCACAAAATGTTAAAGATGCTTGAATGACTCTACTCTAGACACCCCCAACGAAACAATCTGCAAGTCCACCAATACAATAATGACACAATAAAAATTCCTCCAATATGCAAGAAAATTCTAGCCAGCTCTACTAGGTAGCATAGAATAGTTCTCCAAAAAACATGTGATAGGATACTACTGAATCTTGTGCAAGGTCGCCATTTTGTTACGGCTGGATCGGCAATACATATTCGGGATTCTTGATCGTAGGACAGAAATGGCTTATGTGACAACGACACGCTCGATTCCAGTCCCAAATACTATATGCTCCAGACAACAAAAGCACCAACGCCCTACAGAGTTATCGTCTATGGTAACGAGGTACCTTAACTCGGCGAAAGTGTACAACAGGGGTAGGCTATGAGGCTAAACTCCCTCAGACATTTATAGGTTACGTTATTACTAAAGAAATGCAATACTCAAGAAACTACGTTAATATTAAGCCTCTAATAATGTAGAATAGAAGCAGGCTAAAGATATGACAGTGAAATGCTAAATGACAAATGTACACGCCTACTTGAAAGCGCGTGCACTAGAATAACTGTCCCCTACTAACATGCACTAGCATGTAGCATACAAGATGTTCATGATCCAGTAGATACCTAATAATACACATGGAAGGAACATAAATAGTAGTCACTTATTGTAATAATGAATCTATACTTGGAATAACTAAAAGGTTGCAGGCAACAGTACTGCGCCGGTAGCCTACTACCGCATAGGCTACTTCGCTTCTCTCACTCTGTCTCCCCTCTGAGTCTGTATGCGCCCTACGCAATAGAACTCCGGAAACAGCAGCAAAACGACAGTGCAGTTAATTGATACATGAAAGTATTAATAGTGTTGTCTTGTGTGTGAGTAATGTGTATTGTAAAGTGTTACATACATAAACTTAAAGAGAGCTGCAATGCATAGTAAAATAAAGATATCACCCACTCATCATCCCCATGTGTTCTAGCTAGCAGGCCAAGTCACAGGAACAACGAGTCCCAGCACCGAAAGCGAGAACCCAGGAAAAGACTGCAGAGAACACAAGGACAGATAAATTACGTTACTCTACTATACCGGCACTACGAGCGAGCTGTAGTCTCTGGTACTACACTCGCTCCTGGCTCGGTAGGCAAATCAAGGCTAAGTCCTCGCCCCTCTACAGACAACTCCTGGGCATGGTCGGGCTCTTACACATGGCACTAGTCTAGTCACAAATTGGATGATGAGCTGGGCATATAACTCGTGAACATGTAGAACGTTCACCAACTATCCTCATCAAGAAGATCGCTGTTCACATTAACCCCTTAAATCTAATACATGTAAATATATGCTTGTCCTAAGAGTAATACGAGAGGTGAGTGCTGAAACTCCTTTAGGACCTCAAGGGAAGGGTATGCATTTAAATAGAGAGAAGAATGAAATGAGAGTAATGTCGTCAGAGAGAAAGAGTGCAACCGTGAGAAATTGGGAGAGAGGGCAAGGGATGTTAGAATCTCAAAGGTTCTAGGCAACCTGGTCATAGAGCACACAGCGAGCCTCCAGGCAATGTGCTGTACGACAACATGGGCAGCCCAGACAGCATAGGCAGGCGGCAATGTACTACCAACCCTGTCGCACCTAGCTATAAGCGCAGGGCTGCCAACCGGTCCATACGTCTGGCAACCACCCCCCCGGCAGCGTGGCGCACCGCTACCCTCTCGCTCTGAAGTCTAACTCACTCTCTCTCTCTGAATTCCTATCATCTCATCTATCAACTTCTCTATTGATACTACATATTAAATGGAAGGTCTCGACATGGCTTAAAACAAAACCCACCACTGGTTAGCAAATGACGAGACCTTTGCAGAGATACAAAGAACATAGTTATACGTTGTCACACTCAATATAAGCAGCCAGCATGGTACACGGTCCGTGACGGTACAGTGGAGTACCAAGGAGTACAATCAGGTTACGTTGCTACGCACTGGGTGCGTCACATTATGCAAATACATTAATCCCGTAATACTAAAACAAACAAAGGTGTTTTATACATACTGTACAAAGCGCAAATGTATCACTTTAATAACACTCAAACACAGACCCGCACACACACAGGGCACAAAGATGGGGCCTCTATTGTTCCTCATCTTGATTAATGATGCCCTAATGGACACTCCATTCCACTGGAAGTACATGGACGACTCGACAGTCGGCATTACTGTCGATAACACCTCCCCTAACTATGACCCCCTACAAGACATCCTCGACCGTCTTCAAGCCTGGACCACAGTCAATCATGTGACCATCAATCATGACAAGACAGTGGTCATGCACATCAACACCTCCGTTACCGACCTTCCTCCACCCACTGTCACAATTGGTCCTCATCCCCTTCAGCTTGTTGAGTTCACCAAACTCCTCGGAATCACTGTGGACAACAAGCTGAACTGGAAGAAACATGTGTCTACTACAGTCAGGACCGCCACATACAAGTTGTTTATGCTAAGGCGGCTGAGATCCCTGGGGGCACCGGAGAATGAGCTGAAGAGTATATATAACATCTTCATACTCCCTAAGCTCACCTATGCCTCTCCCGCCTGGTCCTCCTCTCTAACCCTGACACAACAACGTCAATTGGAGAGAGTGCAGAAGAGGGCATGCAGGATAATCCTGGGTGGCACATACCCAGGGTACGAGGAAGCTATCACCACCCTTAGCATACCTGCACTTTCAACCCACCACTACAACACACTCAAGCAGTTTGCATCTAAGCTACTTGTTCACCCACGACACAGAAACTTACTTCCACCAGACGCCCCTAGACCAACACGTGCAGCTCGACACTTCAACACGCTCCAACCAATAAGGGCAAGAACTGACAGATACAAAAATAGTCCTATCCCAACCATTGTAAATATTATTAATAATGTGTAATGCCGGCCTGTCACACCATATATACGCGCCCACCTTTAATAATGTATGCATAAGTGTGTGTGCGTGTGTGTTAGAATATAATATGTATGTATTTGCATGAATTTGTTTATGTGTGTGTGTGTATATGTATATGTGCATTTATGTATGTACAGTATGTGTATATGTATGTGTGCGTATATGTGTATGTATGTATGCGTTAATTATCTATATATGTGTGTGTCTATAGTCTATACTGTTTGTGGTTCGAGGCTCGAGCCCGGCTGAGAGTATTCTATCACACACACACACACACACACACAAACACACACACACACACACACCTACACTGAAGAATGTTCCATATACTATAATTCCCCCCAGCTGTCTCTCCTTATTTTATATTCTTCTTTTGTTCTCTACCGAGGATTACCTCCCATTGTAGTAGGCTTTACCTGACCCTACCTGTACGGACCCGTAGGCCATTTCGCCTTAAACCCCCCCCCCCTTTCAAACTCCTCATTTGATCTCTTCCGACGTTTGACATTCCATTCTAATTGGCTTTGCCTGACCTACAGTCCGTTGCCCCATTTACCCTTTTCCAATTCCCTCATTTAATCTCTCCCAAGGATTTAACTCCCATTATTAGCCTCACCTGACCCTACCAGAACAGTTTTTGTATGTATGTATGTATGTTTGCATACGTGAGCGTTTATGTATACGAGCATGTGCACACTTACTGCATGTTCTTATGTTTTTATATATGTATGTATATGTATGCGTATTTATGTGTGTACGTATGCGTATATATGTATGTTCTGTATATATGAGTAAAATAAATGTGTACTGTATATGCACTGTAAATCACTTACTCTCATGGTTAATTTATGATAATTTGTATTTTGCACTAGCATAATTATTGTATTAATTTCTTGTTTTAATGTAAAGTATATTATACTCACCCATTGTAAACTGAGCTTACCATTTTCATATCTGTACATCTCATGTTCATCCACTAATTGTAAAATGTGTATGTTCAGCTCATGAGGCTGCCATTCTTTAATAAACCGTTTATTATTATTATTATTACACATATGAAGCAGGAAGTAAAATGAACGATGGAGTAAACAGATTTACTTGATCAAAGAGACAGAAAACGGACATATACATGACGAGAAAACGAGAGAGAGAGAGAGAGAGAGAGAGAGAGAGAAGGGGGGGGGGGGGGGGGAGAGAATGTGTGTTGTCCAAGACCGTGAAATGAGATAGCGAGACAGTGGCAATGGTGCTTCGAGATATCCCGAGTTGCAGCAGGCCAAGGGGAGTAAACAAGCCGCCGTAGGTTTACGAAGGTAAGACTACGAGTTACAACATTCGTCTGTCTCGTAGTGTCATTCGTCATCTGGAGTAAGACCTACTGGACCTATCATGTTGAGTGATTAATTCTACTGATTATAATCCTTATGTCCGCAGTTAGAGTAGGAATATGTGGTGGACGATGGGGCCACCAGCCATAAGCCATAGTATATGCAGTAATTCATATGCTAAGGTAAATATGTAAGTAGTGACAACAGAACTGCAACATAGGGTGGGAAAACTGAATATCTGTAGTCTACTGTACCGGGAATGTTTGGTGTGAACTGCACTGTTGGATTGTGCTCGGTTTGATTTTCCTGCACCCTATCTAAGCAGAGGGTGGTGGTGTTGTTGGCCTAGACCGCCATCAAACATAACCCAAGTTCCAAAGATCACTCTTCTAGATAAGTTTGTACATTTTTCAGATGAAAAATGTCCCAGCCGAAGGCCAGTTTCTCCTAAATTACAGGCTCGCTATCGCTCACCAGGAAAACAAATCGACACCTAAATAGCATGAAAGATCTTGATATTGATAAATAAATGGGATAAATGGGTCTTAAAATCCCCTTACTAATGGGTCAAACGTCTTAAAATATGAACACCAATGGGGCTAAGCATGAGGGAGAAGGAGGGCCTGAACAAACTACTATCTCCCCTTATGCATAATTTTGACCCGGATAGGATACTCTGACTTCAAGAATATTCGGTGCTAAATTACTTGTGTGACGCCGGCTTTGTAATACATTAACTTATTCATATTCATCTTCTCTGCTTCGTTCAGTGAAAAATGTGTTGGATTTAATCCCTGTTGCCACACCCAAACAACGCTCTTTGCTTTTACCCTCAACCAATTTATATCTATCTATCTATCTATCTATATGCTCAGGCCCAATCCCCACTTTTCCAATTTGTTTATTTTTATTTCTATTAACCCTTTGAAACTCTGACGCGTTTTAGCAGTTTATTTTGGCTATCATTAGACGAATTTATGCAGCTTAGGAAGTATCTGTGGGTATTGAAAGGGTAAATACTATCTCAATTAACCCTTTGACTTCCATATATACCGTTACTAATCTGAATATAATCGGCTAATAGTAGCCAGAAACAGAACAGAAACGTATATTGGAGCTTGAAAGGGTTAACCAATGTAATGCTCAAAAATGTGTTAATAGCTTACACACCGGAACTCAAATATTGTGAATTTTTTGTCTAGATGTTGCTATGTCTTACAATCTTTGACATACAATACTATGTCTTATTAGTAGTATAATGTATTCAATATTATTTAAATGCTCTTATGAATTGTTTTGTATTATTTGTATTATTAGTAATATTAGTATTCATAGTATAAATATTTTTAGAAGTAATAGTAGTAGCAGTTGCAACACTACATAATTTGCTTTGATATATTATCCACATTTCTTTATGGAAGTCAAATTGTAATCAAAGACATGTTATATCTCTAAAGCCAATCCACTCTGATTACCTAAGCCTCTAATACATTCAGTCTGATCTAAAACAGCAATGTCTGCAATTGTCCTCCCTCCTCCTACCGCTTTGTTGTGAAATCAAAGAGTATAAACTGTTTAGTGACCCCGTACCTCCTTTGGTAAACAAATCTCCCATTTACCTTTGCTTCATAGCCCCTTGAACACAATTGGAAGGCTAGGTACGATAGGTTACTTTTGTGTTCATATGCCTTGGAGGGAAATACTACAATAGGGCGGCCTAAACGTTTGTTTCAGCTCTCTCTATGTGTGTGTGAGAGAGAGAGAGAGAGAGAGAGAGAGAGATGAGAGAGAGAGAGGAGAGAGACGAGAGAGAGAGAGGAGAGAGAGAGAGAGAGAGAGAGAGAGCCCAACTTTTAAATAATAGTGAGCCCTGATAAAGTAATACCAGGTCAGCCCCACACCAATCTCAGTTCAAATGTTATCCAAAGTTTGCCATCAACAACAGACGTAATGACTGATAGACACGTAAAGGTGGGCATACATGAGCGTTTTTGACCTGGCACTTTATGTAATATATATATACTGTAATAAACATTATGTCACCTATCATTACGTACCATTAGTCTAGTTGACTATACCAGTGACAAATAGCATTACATTGTTGCGGGAGAGGCACTAGTGCAAATTAACCTTTAGGCAGATATTCTGAAATGGGTATATATCAAGGACACTATAGTCACCTTTATTCATGGAAATTTAAGTAATTTATCGAAAGAGATTGACCTATACTTCATATTAATGTAAGTCATTACACTCCGAACATAATTGTATACACTATATACAGCACTGTAAACAGAAAATCTCACAATCAGTGGGCGTAAAACTCTTACTTGGGCCCTCTACTGCAAAATGTATGCTTATTTCAATAAGTCATGGGGGGGGGGGGGGGGATCCAATGGTAACAAAATAGTAATTACTTTACTCTGAAAACTCCCTTCATCTGTGTTTGAAGATCGTTAGATGATGGGGGAGAAAAATAATCTAATAGTTGTTACTAATTAAGACCACTGTATATTGATGAAAGCTATCAAAAACACACACCAAAATAACGAGAACAAAGCTGGCCAGTTTCCTTGATACTTACCCTGAAATGAAGACAAATCGATCGACACAGATAATTTGAGATACAGGCAGTGATAAACAACTATATACTCACACACATACACACCTGGACCATACAAATCAGTACCATACATGCATACACAACCTACATACATAAATACATCCATGCACAAAACACACATACAGTATAAACAGACAGACCGACCACGGATTCAGCTTTTCCATGAAGCCTTATGAAGGATTACATTTAACTCATGGTATTAGCTCAGGATTTTCCAGCACAGAGAATTCTTTGTATCACAGTGTTATATTTATGTGTTAATGATTCCTGGTATCACAGTTATATTTGTGTGTTAATGATTCCTGGTATCACAGTGTTATATTTATGTGTTAATGATTCCTGGTATTACAGTGTTATATATATGTGTTAATGATTCCTGGTATCACAGTGTTATATTTATGTGTTAATGATTCCTGGTATCACAGTGTTATATTTATGTGTTAATGATTCCTGGTATCACAGTGTTATATTTATGTGTTAATGATTCCTGGTATCACAGTGTTATATTTATGTGTTAATGATTCCTGGTATCACAGTGTTATATTTATGTGTTAATGATTCCTGGTATCACAGTGTTATATTTATGTGTTAATGATTCCTGGTATCACAGTGTTATATTTATGTGTTAATGATTCCTGGTATCACAGTGTTATATTTATGTGTTAATGATTCCTGGTATCACAGTGTTATATTTATGTGTTAATGATTCCTGGTATCACAGTGTTATATTTATGTGTTAATGATTCCTGGTATCACAGTGTTATATTTATGTGTTAATGATTCCTGGTATCACAGTGTTATATTTATGTGTTAATGATTCCTGGTATCACAGTGTTATATTTATGTGTTAATGATTCCTGGTATCACAGTGTTATATTTATGTGTTAATGGTTCCTGGTATCACAGTGTTATATTTATGTGTTAATGATTCCTGGTATCACAGTGTTATATTTATGTGTTAATGATTCCTGGTATCACAGTGTTATATTTATGTGTTAATGATTCCTGGTATCACAGTGTTATATTTATGTGTTAATGATTCCTGGTATCACAGTGTTATATTTATGTGTTAATGATTCCTGGTATTACAGTGTTATATTTATGTGTTAATGATTCCTGGTATCACAGTGTTATATTTATGTGTTAATGAATCCTGGTATCACAGTGTTATATTTATGTGTTAATGATTCCTGGTATCACAGTGTTATATTTATGTGTTAATGATTCCTGGTATCACAGTGTTATATTTATGTGTTAATGATTCCTGGTATCACAGTTATATTTATGTGTTAATGATTTCCAGAAATCACGGTGGTGCCGTGTATCCAACGGTACTATAGGTAGCGCCAACGAACTTGACAATTTTCTTGACCCCTTAACATCTCATAACTTAAAAGGGCCTGAGCAAATTGACTATAAATATCCACACCTATTTCCTGGTGGGCTCTTCCCAAATTATAGAAATGTTATCTCGATTGCTTTCATTCATTTTGAGTTATGAGAAGTTAAGGGGTCAAGATTATTGTCAAGTTCGTTGGCGCTACCAATAGTGGGGGTTATGTCTGAATATTGTTCGATTACAAGTACAGTATATATAATGCAATGCTCTTTGGTAAAACAAAACACTGTATAGCCAAGAGAAAAACGCGAGAGAAAATCAAATAATATGCCAAAATCAATTGCAGTCAAAAATATGGCCTTGAACAAATAATTATTGAGGCAAGAAGGACCTTTTAGAATCCTACAGTTAAAATGTATACTAAATATAAAAACATATATATATTAAAAACATATTTGTACTGACTACTGACTAGTATACTAGTACACTGACTACTGTCCTTGCACTGTTGTGACTGTAATAGTGTTAATGCGGCAAGTGCGATAAGCCTCAAGGAAGTATCTGTAGCATACGCGATAGACCTCACCGGAAGACAGCCCATGAAAATATAACCCAAAAAATGCCCACGAGCACTCAAATGGAAGCAATATGTGATTAGGTAGTATACTCACTCTCCACTACTGTTTTCCTCTCTCCTATATGTGTCCCCCCCACATCCCTCTCCTTCACCCCCTTTCTCCCCCACTTCCCCCTTCCTCTGTTATTGGTTATTATTCCTCTTATGTTCATGATTCCTCCCTTTCCACGCACAAAATCTGGAGAGTAATACTCCTTCACACACCCTCCTTCCCTCCCACAAGTGCGTGAAGAGAGCTAGACCTTCAGTGTGCCTCAAGCAGGCTCAGGAAGTAGACCTATGTCTACTTCTAGACCTATGGGGTGAGGGGGGCCTTTGCCCCTCATCACCCCCCCCCCCCCCATGATTTATTGTCATCATCATATATGTTGACAGCAGTGGGCAAAAACAGAAACAAAAGCAAAACCGCGAGCGTACGACCTATGTAAACATGACAACCGTATCCCGGATACTACATCCTTAGATTTTTTGTTAGTTATTTAGGGCGTATATTATAATGAATTACTGACGGTTTGGACATATATGGCAATGAAGTACATGACATAACTAATATATTTGCCTAAATATTATATCGATGGCATCGACCTGGTGTTAAACTGGATAAATATTTTAATTTTTTCACTAGATATTTGCTGTTTACACATATTTTTTGGTCTTTAATGTTCATATGCTAATCATATAAGTAATATTAGTGCACCGTGAAAACAAATAATTCTTTACAAAGGTCTCTGGTGTCATCTGCAGCTGATAAAATCAAACTCTATGGCCTGCACGCCTGGCTGGCTGGCTGTGTCTGTTTGTATGTGTGTGTCTGTCTGTCTGGCTGTGTGAGCCAGACATGTAAATCATTATTGTGATAGTATCCAAAGTCTGGGGCCGAGCTTGATGGATTAACCCGTGCATAAGTGGAATCTGAATTCGTTGAACCTCTAGTTTATATACTCAATTACAGGATCGCCCAGTTAAGTATTGCTAAGTATTGCTTGGAAGTACTGTCTAATATGGTTGTACTATAAGTTCAATACATTTATGATCTCCATTAATATATTCGGTAGCCATATAAACACAGTGTCTTGGTATATTTTGGCGTTGATCTATGCAATGTGTGTTAATATATTATTGATGGTAAATATTGACTCCTGCAGTTACAAGATTGCTATTAGCCACGTAAACTCATCTGATTTCACTGATAATCCATATTAGTTTTTTTTATTTCCTGTATCAAATGGTCGTAAATATATTTTGATGAACATTGGTGTTGTATACTAGCCTTAAGTCCATATTGATCAATGTTAATATATCTACTGTACTGTGTAGGGTCAATTACACAAATTGTTGTTTTAGTATCTTTATATTGATTCGATTGACTTGCTGTGGTTGAAATGTGCATTATAGCTTTAACCCTTAAACTAGACATTTTTGACCTAGAATTTATCTAAAGTATACGTCAGATTGAGTAAAGTAATCTTGATGAAATGGGTGAAGCAACATCGGTAATTCTGCACAACAACAACTCCTGTTATTTTAGTTTTTAATTTTGTATTTATACTGTAATGGTTTGTGTGTATTTTATTGTTAGACAGTACGGAAAGCACGTTTTATTAGCATTTGCATTAGTAATTGTTATTCCGATACCCCCAACAATCTAGGGGAGAGTTTGGGAATGCGTGGTTTACTCGATTTAGTCAACTGTGAAAATACATTAGACTAACCTAACAACCTTACCTAACCTAACAACCTTACCTAACCTATCCTAGTATTATGGGTAGGGGCTGCTGCCCCCACACTCCCACTGGTTGGGTATCAAAACAATACAAGATTGACGGGTGCCGAAAAAAAAATCGACGAAGTCTGTCTACAGTGTATACTCCGCAATCTTCAGCTTTGGCTGTCGATAACAGGAAAGTACCAATCAAAATGAACTGACGTCTTGTAGGTGAAGCTCCACTCTGATTGGCTACTGAACATCAAGGAGGAGCCTCCAAGGAGGCTAAAATGTAAACAAAGTGTCCTGGGGTATTCTGCAGAACAACAACTCCTCGATTACGGGATTCCTGTATTATGGAATTATTTTAATCGGCTCTTACCTTACTCAGGGGACCTTACTGATGTGCGGATAAGTGCTACTTTTGATAACATTAAAGATGTCTTTCGCCGCACTATTAGAAACAATTTATTAGGGAAAATAGGGACCTATTGACTCGCCAGATTTTTCTCATTATAGTCCACATGGAGGAATTTCGTTATCGACAAGTGAAAAAACCCGATTACACCGAAAAATAACACCAAAATAATAAGTCCCGACCGTAAACAAAGCATTGCGTCCAATGAATCCTTCGACTTGACCTTCTTCTTTTTGTTTTGAACGATGCGGTGGGTGCGATTCACCCAATAAATGGCGTGAGTGTTACTCACAAAAACGAAATACCCGCAACCTGTTTTTGCCCCTTACAGATCTACATATATGAGGATGACAATAAATCAAGGGGGTTGAGGGGGGGGGCCTTGCCCCCACTCAACCCATCGTGTATCCAAATTATTCCACAATTTCCCTTACCTACTATTAAAGCGCAATTCGCCCAATAAATGGCGCCATTTGACGCCGTATCTTCAGATTAATGAATACTGGGCAAGTTAATGCAAATCCTCCACTCAAACCATGAAAAACAACAATAAAACACTATATTCCTTGAACAAAATATAAAGAAAACTTGGTAAATAAGGCGGCTCTAGCTCTCTTGAATGTTACCCTACTTTTATTATTTTGTCAATTTGTAGAGCCAGTCCAGGACAGTTTGTTTACATTCTAGCCTCCTTGGAGGCTCTTCCCCGATGTTCAGTAGCCAATCAGAGTGGAGCTTCACCTACACAAGATGTCAGCACATTTATATTGGTACTTTCCTGTTATCGACATCAAAGCTGAAGATTGCGGAGTAAACACCATAGACTTCATTGCCTTTTGTTGGCGCCCGTCAATCTTTTATTGTTTTAATATCCAACCAGCGGGGGTGTGGGGGCGGCAGCCCCCGCCCATAATACTAGGATACGTTAGGTAAGGTTGTTAGGTTAGGCTAATGTCTTTTCAAAATCCGCATTCCCAAACTCTCCCCTAGATTGTTGGGGTATCGGAATTATATAAATAACAATGCAAATGCTAATAAAAAAGTGCTTTCCGCACTTTCTAACAATAAAATACAGATAGATAGATAGAGTTGTTGTTCTGCAGAATTATCGTGTCCTGGACTGGCTGTACACAAGCTAATTGAAAATGTTATAGGAGAGTGAAAATCAAATTGACAAAATAAGATAAGTAGCACTTATCCGCGCATCAGTAAGGTCCCCGAGTAAGGTAAGAGCGAACAATGTTTTCCACAAGACAAGAATCCCCTAATAGAAGAGTTGTTGTTCTGCAGATTACCTGCAACATCTCTTTTAAATATCACTTACAAATATATATATATGTAAATTTGCTAAGCTAATTTCTGAATGTATTAAGATAAACGTTATAGTAATATATTTTCTGATGTCTTTGGATAATACCATTAATATTTTGAGTACAAGCACAATAGTTATGAACAAGCGAGTCAGTCAATTATATTACTCTGTGATTGTGATGACATCTCGTTTTATCAAAGGTTTCTTCCGGAGTCGGATCACTGTCCATAAACATATGGCGAGGACAACATTATGTGACGAGAGACGGGGTTATTATTAAAGTTAGAGAAGAAGGGTGGGAAAAGTTCGTTGTACTTCATTTGGGGTCTCACTGTTCCCCTAAATGGTCAATAATTATTCGGTAACCAATGTGACTCCTAACAT
Source organism: Lithodes maja (assembly GCA_037953745.1). Taxonomy (NCBI): domain Eukaryota; kingdom Metazoa; phylum Arthropoda; class Malacostraca; order Decapoda; family Lithodidae; genus Lithodes; species Lithodes maja. Next base: position 1,206 of record JBAKBP010034754.1, on the reverse strand, counting down.
TCCACACCCAAACTACCGCTCCACACAGATTGTGTCCACCAATAACGAATGGTCTCATATTTCAGATGTCTGTCTTATGTGAATAGGGTACAGTTGTTCGTAACGTTGATTTATGAAATACTACCCTATTAACATATTTACGGGAAGTTACTCTAATGGATGCAAGTTAGGATTGGTATTAGGCTATGTCTTTTCATTTATTTTGCCAAACATTGTATAATACATTTTGGTGTGAGTGAATAAATAGTTTTCCTCCGTGACGTTACTATATGAATTGCCCGTGTGTTGAATTGGTGTTTGAATAATGTGTAGTTTTCGAAGTAACTTAACTACTAGGCTATCATATTTAAGTTTTTTTTTCAGTTACAAGAATAATGTAATTAGTCTTCACTTCACTGAATATATTGTACCTCTAAAATTTGCTTTAACCAGGGCTTAAATTAGTTATCGTGTCAATAATGTGTGAATGGTGGCTCCAACATTGAAATATTGATAGGCATTATTAGCTTCACTGATTGTAGCACTACACACACACACACATATATATATATACATATATATATATATATATATATATATATAATATATATATATATTATTTACATAGTGACAATCAATCCACAAATTTGAATATGTACAGTGAAACATAATTGTTCGCTACAACTTTGATCAGAAAGTGTGTGAAATCAAGCCATACCTACTTATGAAGAATCTGGGGAAATATTAAGGAAACCACCCACCAATTATTTTCATTATTTTTTTTTTAGTTTTAGTTTTTTGCATCAATATAATTATAGTGATTGACATTAGTTTCAACCTCCGCAAAAATCGTTTTCCCTTTATCCAACGATCTTAAGACACGGCGCCCGATAGTGGGGAGGGCTATGAAGATCTGGGAAAATGTGGGGTTAAAGACATAAAAAGGCGATATAATGGCTTTGATGATGAAAGTTGGCTCGGGTTTTGTTGTTTTTCAACTTGAGAAAACCCCAAAATGAAAAAACCCGAGCCAAGTTTTGGCAACAGTTGGCTCGGATTTTAAGATTTTTCAGCTGCATAAAAGACAGCAAGTGCAAAAAAGAAGTTGGCTCGGGTTTTCTTGTTTTTCAACTTAAGAAAACCTCAAAATGAAAAAAAATCGAGCCAACTTTTTGGCAAAAGTTGGCTGGGATTTTAACATTGTTCAGCTTCATAAAAGTCAGAAAG
>JBAKBP010034753.1:0-20348 GCA_037953745.1 Lithodes maja | reverse complement strand
CTCGTAGCCACATCCATGATTGTCAACAGGAATTTATTGCCACTACTAGTAGGCGGGAAAGGGCCAACCAAATCTACTACAACTTTGCTGAACGGAGGCCCGGTGACAGGTATGGGAAACAAAGGTGCCTTCGGGATTGTCTGGTTAGGCTTCCCCGTTGTCTGGCAGGTCGCACACCCAGCCACCCATGCACAGACATCAGCCTTGACCCCAGGCCACCAGAAAAACCTGCCCAATGCCGCCAATGTTTTTGTTACCCCCAAATGACCCGCCACCGGCACATCATGCGCCAGACACAATAAGGACTCTCTATACTTATTTGGAACAACCACCTGGTCTACTACCCTCGCACCGCCCTCCCACTTCGATTTGGGGTCTAGAAATCTGCGGTACAATATCCTGTTGAGCCTAAAGAAATCTCCCGGCTTCGCATCCCCATCTTCCTCCAACTCTATGGCACCATTGCTATAACGAGCTAGGCTAGCGTCTTGCAGCTGCTGCTCACTAATGTCCCTGGGCGTCAATGCATCAAGATGGTTTTGTAATAAGACATTACCCCGGCTAGTAGGCTCTACTGCCTTAGTGGCTCTCGCTACAGCTCTTGCCTCACGCGAAGTCTTACCCAACTCTGCCTTGTTACACCCCATATCTGGGCCAGAGTCAACTCCCGTGTTTATTATAGGTCCAAGTACCGAATCACCGAGAAGTGCAGCAGAATCAATGTCCCTTTTCCTGCCCTTAGCAACCTTCTCCTGATCCTTCCTCCACTGTCCCCGAGGTTGAGTGCTAGGCTGTGCAGGAGCCGCAGAGCGAGATCGGGTTACCACACAGGCCATCTCATCCTGTTGGCACCTCCCAACCCATTCCCGATTCTCACCATCCACGTCGGCCGCCCTCTCGGCAACGACTAAGGGTGGAGTCCCGGAAGTGGGCACCGCAAAGTCGTTGCCGAGAAGAAGGTCGACGCCCTCAACTGGCAAACACTCAACGATCCCTACATCCAGCTCCCTGCACACCTCTCCCACTCTCAACTCCAACCTCACAAGTGGGTATGACCTCGTAGCATTTATACCCTGCACCACAACAACTCTGGCCGCATTTATCGGTTTCCCTGTGAAGTTCCTCAACAAAGTTTGCGAAGCCCCCGTATCCCTCAGCAAGTCAACCCTCCGTAGTTCACTCCCCCAGCTCACAAACCCGTGCCCCCGATGGCTACAGAAAGTGTCCCGGACAGGTGTCGAGCCTTCCGTACGCTTCTTTACCGCGTGTGCCTCAGCTGCTGACAACCTACCCCGGGCAGTTGCTGCAGCCTTTAGAGACACACCGATACTGTGAACCAATGACACCGGCTTAGCGGGAGTGTTACTAGGGCACTCACGTGAATAATGGCCTAGCTTCTGACATTTGTAACATTTCACATCCCCAATGGGCTTCTTCCCTTGTGCGGGCGAAGAAGGGGCCTGACCTTTAGTAAACGGGAGAGGCTTGTGTTTGTAGGTGTCATTAGGTGCAATGCATTTAGTGTGGTTATGTGTGTCATAGGATTTGTTATTATCGAAAACTCTGGTGGGTGGGGTATAGCGCCCCTTCTGCCCTGACTCAGCCCTCTGAGCGGTACCGCAACCACGAATCAATGATAATCTGAGGTCTGCCATCTTGGCAGCCTCCTCTACTGTCTTGGGACATTTTTCCTTAATGTTCAGCGTTAGATCGGTTCCAGTACATTTGTAAAACTGTTCCAGATAGAAAAGTTGCTTAATTTCCTCAGCCGACTCTGCGTGCTCGGACCGAAACCAGTTATTACCTGCATCTGTTAAGTCCCGTGCGTGCTCCATAAAACTGACGTCGCTCTTCTTATTCACGCCACGGAACTTCAATCTATAAGTTTCGGGTTGCAGTTCGTAGGCCCGGAGCACAGCCTCCTTCACCAGTCCATACACTACACTCTCGTCCAGTGACAGTGCATCGTAGGCTTTCAACCCCTTACCCACTAGACGTGATGAAACTAATGCTGCCCATTTAACCTCCGGCCAGTCATACTCACGACACTTCTTTTCGAAACGAGCAAAAAACTCAGTCACTGCTGTCTCATCAAATGCGGGTACTAACTTAATTAAATGCGAAAGTGAGTCTGTAACCCGGTGCCCACCACCGAGATGACGCCCCGTGGTCTCTACTCTAGACTTCTCGACATCCATTTCAGCCTGGTACCTGGTTGCATCCCGATTGGCTTGGATTCTAGCAACCTCTATGCGTTCTATACTAGCCTGTTGTATCTGAGTCTCCTGCAGCTTAATCCGTTCTATACTAGCCTGTTGACTCTCTTGCAACTTAAGCTTAGCTAGTTCTAGCTGAAATAACATCTCAGGAGACAGGCCTGGGGGGGGAGAGCACAAAATGGGGGATCCACACCGAGACGTGTTTACGGGTAAGCCAGCTTGCCATTGAGAACCCTCCTGCTGCATTGTGCTAAGACTCGCTGGCTGAGGGCCCAGCTCAGGGGTAGAGTGGAATGGAGGCTTGGAGGGAACCCCCCAAGACCCCACTCCACCCACCGCCCCATCGCCATCACCCAACAAACATGCCACCAAATTCTTCTTGGGCCAACTGTCAGGACAGTCCCGCCCCAAAACCGTGGCTAAACAGCGAAGACCGTAACAATCAATAGCCTGCAGGCGCTGTTCGGTCAAAGGTGTCTGCAAAAATGCCCGGGCATCCCTCTCTCCACTTATAACACTCCCCTCCCTAAATATCTGTTGTACTTGCTGGTCACTAGGCTGTACCGTGTTATCCTCCCCCGTAAATGATGAGTCATTAGACATAGTGCTGGTTATACAATTGCTGTTCATAAAAAAAAAAAAAGTGCTTATTACTAATTGCAGTCTCGACTCACAAAATGTTAAAGATGCTTGAATGACTCTACTCTAGACACCCCCAACGAAACAATCTGCAAGTCCACCAATACAATAATGACACAATAAAATTCCTCCAATATGCAAGAAAATTCTAGCCAGCTCTACTAGGTAGCATAGAATAGTTCTCCAAAAAACATGTGATAGGATACTACTGAATCTTGTGCAAGGTCGCCATTTTGTTACGGCTGGATCGGCAATACATATTCGGGATTCTTGATCGTAGGACAGAAATGGCTTATGTGACAACGACACGCTCGATTCCAGTCCCAAATACTATATGCTCCAGACAACAAAAGCACCAACGCCCTACAGAGTTATCGTCTATGGTAACGAGGTACCTTAACTCGGCGAAAGTGTACAACAGGGGTAGGCTATGAGGCTAAACTCCCTCAGACATTTATAGGTTACGTTATTACTAAAGAAATGCAATACTCAAGAAACTACGTTAATATTAAGCCTCTAATAATGTAGAATAGAAGCAGGCTAAAGGTATGACAGTGAAATGCTAAATGACAAATGTACACGCCTACTTGAAAGCGCGTGCACTAGAATAACTGTCCCCTACTAACATGCACTAGCATGTAGCATGCAAGATGTTCATGATCCAGTAGATACCTAATAATACACATGGAAGGAACATAAATAGTAGTCACTTATTATAAGAATGAATCTATACTTGGAATAACTAAAAGGTTGCAGGCAACAGTACTGCGCCGGTAGCCTACTACCGCATAGGCTACTTCGCTTCTCTCACTCTGTCTCCCCTCTGAGTCCGTATGCGCCCTACGCAACAGAACTCCGGACACAGCAGCAAAACGACAGTGCAGTTAATTGATACATGAAAGTATTAATAGTGTTGTCTTGTGTGTGAGTAATGTGTATTGTAAAGTGTTACATACATAAACTTAAAGAGAGCTGCAATGCATAGTAAAATAAAGATATATCCCACTCATCATCCCCATGTGTTCTAGCTAGCAGGCCAAGTCACAGGAACAACGAGTTCCAGCACCGAAAGCGAGAACCCAGGAAAAGACTGCAGAGAACACAAGGACAGATAAATTACGTTACTCTACTATACCGGCACTACGAGCGAGCTGTAGTCTCTGGTACTACACTCGCTCCTGGCTCGGTAGGCAAATCAAGGCTAAGTCCTCGCTCCTCTACAGACAACTCCTGGGCATGGTCGGGCTCTTACACATGGCACTAGTCTAGTCACAAATTGGATGATGAGCTGGGCATATAACTCGTGAACATGTAGAACGTTCACCAACTATCCTCATCAAGAAGATCGCTGTTCACATTAACCCCTTAAATCTAATACATGTAAATATATGCTTGTCCTAAGAGTAATACGAGAGGTGAGTGCTGAAACTCCTTTAGGACCTCAAGGGAAGGTTATGCATTTAAATAGAGAGAAGAATGAAATGAGAGTAATGTCGTCAGAGAGAAAGAGTGCAACCGTGAGAAGTTGGGAGAGAGGGCAAGGGATGTTAGAATCTCAAAGGTTCTAGGCAACCTGATCATGGAACACACAGCGAGCCTCCAGGCAATGTGCAGTACGACAACATGGGCAGCCCAGGCAGCATAGGCAGGCGGCAATGGACTACCAACCCTGTCGCGCCTAGCTATAAGCGCAAGGCTGCCAACCGGTCCATACGTCTGGCAACCACCCCCCCGGCAGCGTGGCGCATTGCTACCCTCTCGCTCTGAAGACTAACTCACTCTCTCTCTCTGAACTCCCATTGTCTTATCTATCAACTTCTCTATTGATACTACATATTAAATGGAAGGTCTCGACATGGCTTAAAACAAAACCCACCACTGGTTAGCACATGACGAGACCTTTGCAGAGATACAAAGAACATAGTTATACGTTGTCACACTCAATATAGGCAGCCAGCACGGTACAGCGGTACAGAGGTACCGCACAGTGGCGGTACAGTGGAGTACCAAGGAGTACAATCAGGTTGCGTTGCCACGCACTGGGTGCGTCACATGACGATGAAGGATAAGACAGTGGTGGAACGAAAGTCATTGATTGATTATGTATGTGTGGATGAACGAATGAAGAAATCTGTGATGGATGCTAGGGTGTATAGGGGTATTGGAGGGGGTCTGTCTGATCATTATGTAGTGGTAGCTAAGGTTAGGATACAAAAGAAGTGGGTGAGGAGAGCGGGAGGGAGGCGAGAGGAGGGTGGAATGGTGAGGAGGGTGGAGAGGTTGCAGGAGGAGGAAGTCAGGGAGGAGTACAGGAGAGCAGTGGAAAGACGACTAGGTGGATTCGACCTGGAAGTAATGGAGGAAGTGGAGGAGATGAGCAAGGTTTTTAAGGATGAGATCTGTGCAGCATGTGAGGAGGTGTGTGGAGTGAGGAGAAGAGGGAGGGGAGTGAAAGGTACAGCATGGTGGACAGAAGAGGTAAGAATAGCTGTGGAAGAAAAGAAGAAAGCATATAGAGAGTGGTTGGGTAGTAGAGGGAATGAAGATTCCGAGAGACAGAAACGAGCGAGGTACGTGGAGAGTAAGAGGGTGGTGAAGAGAGTAGTGAAGGAAAGTAAGAGAAGAGTAGATGAGGAATTTGGAAGGAATCTGAGTGTAAAATGGAGGGAGAGTAAGAAACTGTTCTGGAAAGAAGTCAAGAAAGTTAGGGAAGGTAGCAAGGGAAACAGTAAGGGTGTGAAAGATAAGAATGGGAGAATGCTAGCCGAGAAGCAAGAGAGAGTCGAAAGATGGAGGGAGTACTTCAGTGAGTTGCTAAATGAAAGGAATGAAGAGCCAGCAAACATAGCTGGATATGGTATGGGAGGGAGAAGAAGAGAAGTAGTGGAGGAGGAGGTGGGGATCAGGAGGTCAGAAGTGTGGGAAGCCATGAAAAGAGTGAAGTTGGGGAAAGCACCAGGAACAGATGGAGTGTGTGGGGAAATGTTGAGGTATGGTGGTGAGATAGTGATAGAATGGGTATGGAAAATGTGCAAACTAGCATGGGAGAAGGGGAGTGCACCCGATGACTGGAAGACTGGAATAATAGTCCCCCTATATAAGGGCAAAGGGGAAAGAGGAGTGTGTGGTAACCACCGAGGAATATGTCTTCTAAGCGTAGTAGGGAAGGTATACAGTAGGGTAGTGATTGAGAGAGTGAGAGTGAGAACGGAGAAATGGATAGGCGACGAGCAGGGAGGCTTTAGGAAGGGAAGAGGATGTGTAGATCAGATTTTTACCCTGAATTGTGTTGTGGAGAAGTATCTGGAGAAGAAACAAAAGGTGTATGTTGCCTTTATGGACTTGGAGAAGGCCTATGACAGAGTGGATAGAGAAGGTTTGTGGAAAGTACTTAGAATATATGGAGTAGAGGGCAAGTTGCTGAAAGCAGTGAAGAACATGTATGAGGGTGCAAAGGCGGCAGTACGTGTGGAGAGTGAGCAGAGCGAGTTCTTTGACCTGAATGTTGGTTTGAAACAGGGGTGTGTGATGTCCCCGTGGTTGTTTACTGTATATATGGATGGAGTTATGAAAGAAATACTATCAAGAGCAGTGGATGTTGGTGTATCGCTGAAAAGGGAGGGAATTGAGTGGAAGCTACCTATACTGCTGTTTGCGGATGATACAGTTCTGATGAGTGATTATGAATGGGAGTTGCAGGGTCTGGTAAATGAGTTTGGAACAGTGTGCGAAAAACGGAATTTGAAGGTAAATACGGGGAAGAGCAAGGTTATGGTCTTCGAAAGGGGTGAAGTCACAGAGTGTGAGGTGAAGCTGAACGGTCAGGCTATGGAGATCGTCAACTCTTTTAAGTATCTGGGCAGTGTTTTGAGTAAAGATGGGACTATGGATGAAGAGGTGCGGGAGAGGGTACAACAGGGGAAGAGGGTTGTAGGAACGCTAAAAGCAGTAACAAGAAATAGGGTGGTCAGTATGGAAGTGAAGAAGTCCTTGCATGACAGTGTGGTAATCCCGACACTGACTTACGGAAGCGAAGCATGGACGTTGGTTGAGAGACTCAGAAAAAGAGTGAGAGCAGTGGAAATGAATTACTTAAGGAGTGCGTGCGGAATTACATGGAGGGATAGACAGACTAATGAGGAAGTAAGAAGGAGGTGTGGTGTGGAGGTAGATGTGCTGGAAAGTGTGAAAAGGAACAACTTGAGATGGTTCGGCCATATGGAACGTATGGAAAGCGAGAGAATGACTAAGAGGGTGTACGAGAGCGAGGTGGAGGGACAGAGGGGGAGAGGTAGACCGAATATGAGGTGGAAGGATGGAGTGAGGAACTACATGAATGAAGGCGGTGCTGGTTGGGGGGAGGGGCGTCGACTGACTGGGGACAGAGGTGCATGGGGGCGGTTCGTTCGTGGCCACCCCTTCGGGGATCACGGCGTCAGGCAATAGATAGATAGATAGATTTCAAAGACTTTACCAAGAGTGGAAGTTATAGCTATTGGTCTGTAGTTTGATGGATCTGAAGAGGCACCTTTTTTAGGAACTGGATGGATGTTTGCTTCTTTCCAGGGTACTGGGAAGCATGAGGTATGAGTACACAGACGGAAAAATTTTGCCAATACAGGAGCGAGCACCAAGGAGCAATTCTTAAGTACTATTGGAGGAATTTCATCTGGACCAGGAGCCTTATCTACCGAGAGATTCTGCAAAATAGTTTTGACATGTCTGGTGTGGATCTTGCGCTGGGGCATTTCGAGGTCTATGTTCCAGCCTATGGTCCGGTCGTTGTAGTTTACCCAGATCATCACCCTCTCAAGTTCTTGGACCAGTTTCACAATCGGAATATGAGGCTGACCAGGTGATCACTAAGGTTATTGGTATATAACCTGGACATACGCCATATTGCCGGTTGTGACAACGTGGTTGCAGATGGTCGTTCAAGGGTATATGATCCTGGGTAGATTGACACACGGGTAGCCTCCTGCTTTAGTTTGAATAGTATTTTGTGCTTGGTGGTTGTTGGCTCGCGGTTGTAGCCCAGCGTATTGGGTCGTAAAGCAGGAGTTGAGCGTTTGGTATAGAAGAAAAAACTAGGCTTGCCCCTATAGTGCAGCCGAAATAAACAAATTATAAACATAAAAATCAAATAAAAACTCTTTCTTTGATAGTTGAATTTTTTTAGTATGTTATAACAGTAATTCTGAGTTGCACTCCTCTCAGAATGCTGGGCTAGAGAAGCTCGCTCTTGAGGAGCATAACTACATATAATTTAACCTATGGTGTTGGGGAGGGTTATAATTTTGAAAAAAATTTTGTTGAAGAACTGTGCCAGATATTTTACTGCCGCTGGGTGATGGGAAGTGGAGATATAGCATGGGTTCTAACCATCAGATTTTTGTGAGCCTTGGGGCCTCTGAGAAAAATCTTGGGGGGAGTGTGACGTTGACCACTCCGTTAGAACCGCATGGCTTGTCCTACAGTGACTCGCTAGGATCGCCAGGGCAGTGGATGGGGCTACAGTTTATGTATTAGAGTGTGCTTTATTTCATATGAAAGCTTGTGTCATGGGCAGTCCAGAAAGGCTCTTTGTTTTCACCCATGTCAAGGCTTTATATATTTAATTGTAAAGTATATGTTTTATCATTAACTAGTAATGATGGGATCTGGGAGAGAGAGAGAGAGTAGAACAGAGTGAGAGGGAGCGCGCAGTGTTTTTTGTCCCGCTCGATGACGTCACGGCTGGCTGCCTCGCGGGGGTTGGTGGAGAGAGGTCCTTACCATGCTGCTAGCTCTCTTGCTAGTGGCTAGAGGACTTGTAACCGCTTTTTTCCCACGCGCCTCGAGCTAGTGCGAGTATATATACAGTTCCTCGCCACTCTCTCCCTCAGATCTGGTTTCTAGAACGCATTTATCTCATCCCTTGCTACCTGTCCCCTGCTCTGCACCTGAGAATCTTTTCCTCTGCCTATCTCTCTCATTTTCCATATCTTTCACCACCTTTTATTAATATTATACCCTCTCTGGTTAACTCTGCAAAATCAGCTTCATGCTGGCCAGTTGTATTGTGCGTTAAGGTCTGATATAACCTATGTATGTTTAGTTGTTAAGATAAGTTGATCACGAAGCATTGGTTAGCATCCATATTGTTTAGTACCGCTTCCTATAATAATTAGTGTTCTGCTGGATTAGATAATGCTAGACTAGGGGTCTGATATTATAAGATATTGTTTCCTATGAGTGCTGGCTGTTGGTAAAAAGCTGCACGACATACCTGAGAACTGGAGTTGATTGAGTAAATTCTAGTCTGTGTGCCATTGAGAGCATGCACGAATGAGGGCTTTTTGCCTATACCATTCTGCACTGTTCTAAGCTCGTTGTTTGTCTTTGAAGTACGCCAGGAGAACGCTTAATACTTCGGTATTAAGGTTTCTCAAGAGAGCTACCCTTCCCTATAACGTAATATTTGACGCACAGACTTGAGATTTGCACTAGGCTATGCAGCATGCCATGCGCACCAGTATCTCGTATCATTGACTCTAGCTAGACTTTATCAATCATAGTAGACATTAAGTATATTAATCCAATTACTCTTTTTATGCATACCCATTTATGATTACACAAGCATTTCGCAGCCTAGTTTGATGTATGGAGACACAAACGACTTAGGCTCTTTTTGTTGATAGGAATACTGCATTGTCGTGGCGATTATTATTATTGTTGTAGTGTTTAGGATATTCTTGGCTCCGACGGCATTATATATTCTGCCTTTTTGTGTGCATAGCCTGCACGAGCATTGTTCCGCTGCCTGCCTTTTTGGGTTCCATTTCCGATACGAGCATCTTTATAGCATCTAACATTTAAAGAAGATTCCTTGTTAGTGTTGAAGGACTTTAGTGCACTTTCTTTCATGCAGGAGTGCCTGACATTTATTGATTAAAGTAACGTTAGCTGTAACTTCTCTTACCACCTTACTTTGCATACCATAACCAAGCACCTTCGGTTATAGGTAGTAATAGGCTGTTTTCACATAACATTAAGCCTAGAGTAGACGCACATTTATTGAGAGTTTGATAGCCTATTATTGCATATAGAACTCTGTAGAGTATTTGTGTTCTTTGTTCACTGGGAATATACATCAGAGGTTGGATCTAGCGCTTTCCGTTGTAGCATTTATGCCATTACTAGTCCAATGAATAAGAGCCCTGATATATTTGAACCCCAGTCGTAACAATATAATATGCTTTTATACATCTTTTGAACCATTTTAGGAGTGAATATAGGAAAATAAATAAAAGTACAAAGTCATAACACTTCATAGTAGTTCAGAAACTGCATCGTTGCTGCCGGTTGCTAAGGAAAATGCTTTGCCTAGCAACCGTTGCTATGCAATACAGAAATCTCGGTGGCTCCTGCTCTGAAATTGTAAAGTAGGTCCTTGTGAACATTTCCGGGAAGTTTCATGCTTGTATCACCTTGTGAGCAATTCTTGCACCCATTTCCTTGACTTATTATGCCAGTCTAGTCCAATGTATAAGAGCCACTGATTTATACGAGACCCGATCGCAACACATAATCATAGTGATACATAACTCTGCTTCTTACGTTACCTTCATGCAGTACTAATATAAATGCCCAAAGCTGCGGACTTCATTTTTTGCCTTCATATTATTCATTGTACAATTCTATTATTGGTTATATCGATCTTGCTCACATACTATGGTGTTACATAATCATATTTATACACAATGAGTTTTACGTTACATACATGCTGTATGCACAGTACTATGATCACCAACATCACATATATCATCTCCATCAATACTCTCACCATCATCATTACAACTGTCACTATCATCATTACAACTGTTACAATCATAATCACTGTTGCCGCCATCATCCCCACTATCATCACCATCATCACTACAACTATCACCATCATCACTGCACTTTTCACCATCATCACTGCTACCATCATCACAACTGTCATTATTACTATTACTGTCACCATCATCACTACTACCACCGCCATCATCACTACTATTGTCACCATGACTATCATTACCAAATAATTGTGATAGAAGCTGAATTTCGAATATTGAACTAACTTCAGCCTACTATCCCCCCTGGACCCCTTACATTGTTTCAGTCCGAATATCAAATATCGAATATCGATTACCAAACTAACTTCAGGCTGCTCCTCCCTCTTCAACCCCTCCCCCTTCTACTTCACCACTTCCCCTCTCTCTTCACCCCTTCCCCTCCCTCTTCACCCCTTCCCCTCCCTCTTCACCCCATCCCCTCCCTTCCCTTTTCACCCCTTCCCCTCACTTTACTCCTTCCCCTCCCTTCCCTCATCACCCCTCCTCCTTCTGTTTCGCTCCTTCCCCTTAACCATTCCCCTCCCTCTTCACCCCTTCCTTCCCCTCCCCTCTAGACCTTGCCTGTCCAAACAAGAGCAAGGGGAAGATGAACAAGACGTTGGATTAATCCCCTCGATACCTCCAGGCAGATTGACAACCCAATTGTACAACTGACCGTATGGGAGTAGGGGAGAGTGAGTGAGTGAGTGAGAGAGATAGACAAATTTACTTAGATACACTGGCCACACAAGTCGTACGATCCAAGCGAGGTGGTCAGGACGTTATTTTAGTTGAGATTGCAAATTCGTAAGTAAGGAAAATTGGAAGGAAAGGATAGCAAAGAAGAAGGCTCTAGCCTCACCCTTTGTTCTCTCCAGCAATTTACCATTCGTGAAGACAGTTGGAAGTGAATACATTTGCAGGGCTCGGGCATTGCCTGGAGTTTATAGAATATAGTTAGATGATAGCCAGAATATCCGGTCAAAATGCATCATAAACCTCAATAATTAGATGTTTCAGTTATCATTTATTGTGCTTTAATTTATATAGTGCTGTATATTCCATTGTTTACCACCTCCCCATCACATTTATAAAGTATATTTATGTTCAATGATAGTATTGGCACGTCTATTTAGAAGTTCTTCCTCTAAAATATAACCCCCCCCCCCCCCATTCTCCCCTCAGCGTACTGTCTCATACAATATGTCTCGGCTGCCTCACTAATTTTGTCTCTCTTGCCTCGGATTCAACAACAAATCTAATTTTAAGAAGCTCTTTGCACTTTTGTTCTGGCACTGTGCTCATTCCGGACAATTACGGAGGAAATAGCCCAGGGGAAGTGAGAATTTAAATGACGTCGACAAATTGTGGAGGGGATTTTGCAATAGGTTTAAAATATAATATATAAGTTTTCAAAATGTCAGCGCTTACATAATACATAAAAAATATAAACTACAAATTAAAAAACACACGCTTTCTATGCTATAATTTGATAAAAAGAGAACGCAATGGTTACAAATACAACACACACTCACTCCACACATACACATTCACACGCACACACTCACACACACACAACTCATTTACACCTAGGATTGGAAAATAAATGAATAGTTAGTTTATGAGCTAGAATACAATATATGAAAAATGCAATGACTTTCTCTGTTATCCTAAATATTGATTATTCTGGTATCTCAGAATATCAGCGTTTTTTTTTTTTTTTTTTTTTTTTTAAGGCTCTGTAATCTAAGGAGATAATTATGTATTTGTTTATTTATTATTTATTTATGGTCATCTTAAATGGTCCTCCCTCGACCTCCATTAAACTTTTTAAAATGAGAATCCCCTCCTCCCCCGTTAATGAGAATCCCCTCCTCCCCCGTTAATGAGAATCCCCTCCTCCCCCGTTAATGAGAATCCCCTCCTCCCCCGTTAATGAGAATCCCCTCCTCCCCCGTTAATGAGAATCCCCTCCTCCCCCGTTAATGAGAATCCCCTCCTCCCCCGTTAATGAGAATCCCCTCCTCCCCCGTTAATGAGAATCCCCTCCTCCCCCGTTAGTGAGAATCCCCTCCTCCCCCGTTAATGAGAATCCCCTCCTCCCCCGTTAATGAGAATCCCCTCCTCCCCCGTTAATGAGAATCCCCTCCTCCCCCGTTAATGAGAATCCCCTCCTCCCCCGTTAATGAGAATCCCCTCCTCCCCCGTTAATGAGAATCCCCTCCTCCCCCGTTAATGAGAATCCCCTCCTCCCCCGTTAATGAGAATCCCCTCCTCCCCCGTTAATGAGAATCCCCTCCTCCCCCGTTAATGAGAATCCCCTCCTCCCCCGTTAATGAGAATCCCCTCCTCCCCCATTAATGAGAATCCCCTCCTCCCCCGTTAATGAGAATCCCCTCCTCCCCCGTTAATGAGAATCCCCTCCTCCCCCGGTAAGTGATACTACTAATACATTTGGAATAGACAATTTCAAGTGTGGCATATAGAAAGAGAGAGTTAGTAGCATATAGAAAGAGAGAGTTAGTAGCATATAGAAAGAGAGAGTTAGTAGCATATAGAAAGAGAGAGTTAGTAGCATATAGAAAGAGAGAGTTAGTAGCATATAGAAAGAGAGAGTTAGTAGCATATAGAAAGAGAGAGTTAGTAGCATATAGAAAGAGAGAGTTAGTAGCATATAGAAAGAGAGAGTTAGTAGCATATAGAAAGAGAGAGTTAGTAGCATATAGAAAGAGAGAGTTAGTAGCATATAGAAAGAGAGAGTTAGTAGCATATAGAAAGAGAGAGTTAGTAGCATATAGAAAGAGAGAGTTAGTAGCATATAGAAAGAGAGAGTTAGTAGCATATAGAAAGAGAGAGTTAGTAGCATATAGAAAGAGAGAGTTAGTAGCATATAGAAAGAGAGAGTTAGTAGCATATAGAAAGAGAGAGTTAGTAGCATATAGAAAGAGAGTGTTAGTGGCATATAGAAAGAGAGAGTTAGTAGCATATAGAAAGAGAGAGTTAGTAGCATATAGAAAGAGAGAGTTAGTAGCATATAGAAAGAGAGAGTTAGTAGCATATAGAAAGAGAGAGTTAGTAGCATATAGAAAGAGAGATTTAGTAGCATATAGAAAGAGAGAGTTAGTAGCATATAGAAAGAGAGAGTTAGTAGCATATAGAAAGAGAGAGTTAGTGGCATATAGAAAGAGAGTTAGTAGCATATAGAAAGAGAGAGTTAGTAGCATATAGAAAGAGAGAGTTAGTAGCATATAGAAAGAGAGAGTTAGTAGCATATAGAAAGAGAGAGTTAGTAGCATATAGAAAGAGAGAGTTAGTAGCATATAGAAAGAGAGAGTTAGTAGCATATAGAAAGAGAGAGTTAGTAGCATATAGAAAGAGAGAGTTAGTAGCATATAGAAAGAGAGAGTTAGTAGCATATAGAAAGAGAGAGTTAGTAGCATATAGAAAGAGAGAGTTAGTAGCATATAGAAAGAGAGAGTTAGTAGCATATAGAAAGAGAGAGTTAGTAGCATATAGAAAGAGAGTTAGTAGCATATAGAAAGAGAGAGTTAGTAGCATATAGAAAGAGAGAGTTAGTAGAATATAGAAAGAGAGAGTTAGTAGCATATAGAAAGAGAGAGTTAGTAGCATATAGAAAGAGAGAGTTAGTAGCATATAGAAAGAGAGAGTTAGTAGCATATAGAAAGAGAGAGTTAGTAGCATATAGAAAGAGAGAGTTAGTAGCATATAGAAAGAGAGAGTTAGTAGTATATAGAAAGAGAGAGTTAGTAGCATATAGAAAGAGAGAGTTAGTAGCATATAGAAAGAGAGAGTTAGTAGCATATAGAAAGAGAGAGTTAGTAGCATATAGAAAGAGAGAGTTAGTAGTATATAGAAAGAGAGAGTTAGTAGCATATAGAAAGAGAGAGTTAGTAGCATATAGAAAGAGAGAGTTAGTAGCATATAGAAAGAGAGAGTTAGTAGCATATAGAAAGAGAGAGTTAGTAGTATATAGAAAGAGAGAGTTAGTAGCATATAGAAAGAGAGAGTTAGTAGCATATCAGGCAGCTGATCTGCCTAATATACTTACATAGATTTGCGTCTCTTATATATTTATACCATTACTATCACCGAAAATGTCACCTAAGGGTGTGTTATTAGTTTGCTTCTTAGACCTCCATCAAATGCTGAGAACTACATTCCAAGACACTAATCCTGGCCCACTATGAACACCCGAATACCATAAACAAAACTTCCAAATGTAAATTAATGGTAAAAAACTATTGAACAGATTTGATTAAGTTCGGAACAGCTTTGATAGCTTAAGGTACTACGTACAGCTTCTAACAAATGTTCGTGAGCTCTTTCGATGTTTGTTTAGAATATATCCATTTAGATTGATGTTCAGATCAAATCAGCTATATATTAATAAATAAATATTATGTATTTATAAATATATAGGCTAGCTGATTTGATGTGAATATCAGTCTAGATTAATATAGTTGCATAAAGAAAAGGTCAAGAACTCCCGAACAATTGTCGGTAGCTGTACACTTAACGACACAAGGGGCCTCAATATTCGCAGCTATCCCAAACAAACTTTAATTTTCTCATTAATTTGTTTCCCTAATATTTACTTCTGGGAGGTTCATTTTTCTGTTCGATAATTCATATTGAACCCGGATTAATGTCGTTGAGTGTAAATACAAGAAGAGAAACAACTACACGAAAGGAAGGAGTACAAAGAGAAGAAGCCAAGAGAAATAAACAGGAAACGAAAGCTTGAAAAATAGAACACCATGAGTTAGGATTTGCATAAAAAAGGAAATCGAGCCAAATGAATATGCATAATGCTAACAGCTATTATGCTAATGATGCTGTGGGTGGGACATAACATTTATGAAGATTAGGAGGAACCATTGCTGAGGTTTAACTGGGACCATGTACACTCTCGGACAAAAATTATGTCTCTCCACTCTAGGGCTGCTTAATTGAAACCCTGATTTAAAGATTATTATCAGGATTAATTAATTAAATTGCGATGCACAAACTATAAGGAACGCGGGGATGTACAAAAACAATACGCAGCAACAGCTCGACTTACTCTTACCAGGTAGATTGTTCAAAGACACGAAGGAGAAGATAAGGAAGAGGAGGAGGAGAAGAAGAAGGAGGAGGAGGAGGAGAAGAAGAAGAAGAAGAAGGAGGAGGAAAGAAGAAGAAGACACATTTCAATATGGGAGTAGCAAAAATGAGATTTGCTGACTGGGAAAGTTATAATGAAACTGATCAACACACTGGAGATTACGTAGTTGATAACGTGTAAAGAAAAGGATCTCTGTATAGGAGATTGCCGGAGCGAGAGAGAGAGAGAGAGAGAATGAAACGTAAAATCCGAAATTATATCTCTAGTTGGTGATGATTATTACCATCAGAAATGGTGAAAAAGTGTTCCATCTTTGTCTGCATCTATCTATCTATATATGTTTATCTATATTTCTATCTATTTGCTAATGAGTATATGTGTAAAAATACCTGTCTGTTTTTGTGTGCAATTTTCAAACCCATTTTCTCCATACTTATCACCCTCTGTTGTACTATGCAGGTTGTTCACAAGACCTTCACCGTCTCTCACCTTTAGGTCTTACCTTACTCTTGTTTAGTGTATCTATTTCCTTATTTCTGGATATTTATTTTCATTCGTTCCTTGTTTCTATAGCTCTTAGCTTGCTTCTTTATTTGGCTCTCACCCACTTTGTTGTCCAGTCATGCTTTCATAAGTTTCCTTGTCTTCATTTTTCTGTCCAAGGGAAAACAAACTACCAACAAGCTTACTCTAGTGTTGATCTTTCATTTGGGTTTGGTTGATTGGTACCACAAGAGTCGCTGTGGCCAACTACCCTGGACAATGGGCTTATATTCACTTCTGGTTCAAGGGTCAAGTATTAAATAGCAAGATAAGGATAACACCAACGCATCGTAATTGTGTTAGTCCCTGAATCCGTGCCATTCTTCCCACTCACAGTTTAAACTGGATCATTTTATTTACATTTAATATTTCATTCCACCACTTCTTCGCCATCTAATCCCGCTCCAGCATGCCTCCCTTTATTCTTCACCCTTCAACCTGTGCCAATTCCTTGCACGAGTCAATTTGCTTTGACCCAGATCTTCCTCCTTTCCCCAGACCAGGCCACTCATTTCACAAGCCCAGTTCTAATTACTTAGCCTATATTTCTTTTCTTTCACTCTTTTCATGTTTCTTCCTCCCATTTGTGTTTGCTTTTGAGTTGGGAAATATGCTTTTTACTAAAAATATACTAATAAGATTGACTGTTATACTTATACACACAATATATTTGGCAGTCAATCAGTAGCCAGACCTTGTTCCAACAAGGGATAGGGAGGATCAGCAAGAGACACGAGAAAGGAAAAAGAGGTGACAGGAGAAGAACACATATAACAGTTTGCCCACAAAAAACAAGCACACAAGCATTCAGAAACACCAATCACTCATCAGCGCCCGAAATCAATGACTTCACCTCAGATGTCTTTGAAGTTTCAGGAAACTATGCAGTAACTAAAGACAAATATACAGTACAGAGACCTCGTTCAATAATTGTTTATACCTTTTTAATAATCCATGTGTTCAGATATTTCGACTCTGACGTACCTTGAAATAGGCTCTCTTTCACTCTTTCAACTTCGGGTGGGACACGTTTTGTTGCAGGCAACTTTGTCTTTTGTCTCCTTTATAAATATATTAAAAATATATAATAATAGTCCACTAAATCTGAATTGCACTATTTCTGGTGTATATCAGAACACTATATTTGATCTGTATCCGGTGATATATTACGAATGATAATTGGCAAAATACTAATGAAAATATTATCTACATACAAAAGGCTAAACTCCACTGTTTTCACTTTAAAATTGCATGCACAATTTTGTATAAATTCTGAAAAAACAAAGTTTCTGATAATGAATAAGCGGAATATATTTAAAAGTGTAAAACAATTACTGCTAATCAAAACTAAATATACAAATGTTGCATATTTGATTCAGAGGCATAGTAAACTTTTGTCTAATGTTCTTCGAAGATTGTTTGTTGGAAGTTGTATTTTGTATTTTAAGATTCTTGTTACTGGTAATAGGTAATTCACAGTGTTGGATCAGTAACCATTAATACAGATTTTTCGGGGTGAACATCTATATTGTTGTGCAATATTCAAAAATATAATTATTCTTGTTTTATTATCTTCTATTTAGCTTCCATTTGCTTTAATCCCTTCTGTACCGGCGATATCTTTTTAACTTTATTCTGGTTAATGTTTAGCGATTTATTCAGATTAAAAAGGGCCTCCGGCAATTTCCAGGTTTCGAACTATCACATTTAACAAATTTTTCTACCACCCTTCGTAGGATGCACAAAACCATATATATATATATATATATATATATATATATATATATATATATATTATATAGCTAGATTAAAACGAAAACAACGTCGCCGGTAAAGAAATGGTCTATATGAATTGCCTCCGCATTTCTTAGTGCGCTTATTTTGCCAGGTCATTCTTGTAGCCTTGTATTGTTCCAGTGAGGAACTTCATAAGCATCTGTTTGTTTCCACCTCTTTACTCTCCTTACTTTTACTTATCTCTCTCTCTCTCTCTCTCTCTCTCTCTCTCTCTCTCTCTCTCTCATTACAAAACTTGAATCTGTGCAGCGTAGAGGAACTAAACTAATTTCCTCTGTGAAAAACAAGCCATACTATGAAATATTAAAAAGGTTAAATTTGCTCTTGCTAAAAAAAAGGAGGTTGCGAGGCCAACTTATAGAGTGTTTTAGGTTGCTTATAGTATTTGACAGAGTAGGTATCAGTGTACTGTTCACGATTAATAACAATGCTGCAACCTGAGGTATTGGAATTAAATTAATTAGAAAAAAGGCATGCCTAGATGTGACACAACATTTCTTCACATAGAGTGTATTTAAAGAGTGGAATAGTTTACCAAGGTAGGTGGTCGACAGTAATTCAATTATTACGTTTAAGAAAAGACTGGACCATCATCTGATGAAGATTGGGTTAATATGAGTTAATCAGTAGGTATGTGTAATCAGTAGGTATGTGTAATTTCCCTTTAAAAGTATTATTTTCCTATGCTCAATACAAACTTTCCTTGTGGGCATTTCCTGCCCATAAGGTTACACTGCATTTTGTTTTCCGGTACGGCTTTTTAACCAGAGGGAGCGGAGGGTAGGGAGAGAGCCTTCTACGTTACTGTCCTATTCTTCTACTGTTACGACCGGGCACTCGGGTACACTAGGGCTCTTACACAGGACTCGAGTATGGCTCGCTGCCACAACGGAAACACACGATCCCAACCCCAGAGTACTGCCAGCCGAACAAAAAACGCCACTACCCTCCAGAGTTCTATCTGCTATAACGGGGTATACAAGAACTCGGTACTAGCGTTTCACACAACAGACTAATAACAAGACGGGAGTTATCTAGTCTGGTCAACAATCAAACAAAGAAGAAAGTACTACAACACTAAAGAATAGTGTTGGCCGAAGCCGAAGTAATCCACCCTTGACTAAGAACTTAAGAAGTCCTCCACCCTCTACTTCGGATCGGCACTATTACGTTACGTTAAACAATAGTCCTCGAGCATCAAGCAAGGAATCTTCTGATAAAGTTAGATGCTTCTCGAATACTCGTAAGAAGTAAGTATCGGATTTTGAACAGCAATTCAATAAGTAACACACTGGCAATTAAAGGCTTTAAGTTGACATAAGAAGAATTATAAGAATAAACAATAGTAAATGGCAAACATTAAGAAGAAGTACTCCGACAATGCACTGGCAATAGCCTACTAGGATTGTGCTCGTGGGCCACTAATCTCTAAAGTAGCTAAGCGTGCCACACATGAAATCAATAGTGCATAAACAATAACATACATAAGGAGAAGCTTCAATACTATGCTGTATCTGCTGGTCGAGCAAAGTCTAGCTGGGATATCTAAGGTTAGGAAACAATGGCTGAGCAAGCGGCTCGTAGCCTAGCGAGGCCCTTAAGACTGTGCGGCCAAATTACGTTAATTGACGGGATGCTCTCTTGAGAGATCCAGATCACTAGTATCTGGTTCTCTCCTGGCGATCCTCTCAAAGTCAAGCAAATGAGATAGCACAGTGTTGGGTGGCAGAGGCAAAAGCCCTCACTCGCAACACAGTGCTAAACTCCCACGGTACACAGTCAGAAAGACCACCTAGGCGTTCCACGTCTCCGTTGCAATTGTACTGGTTCAACCGCAACCTAGTACTCATAGGAAATCACAACTCAGAAACCCTATCCCAGTCTAGCATTGCCTAAACCAGCAGAAAACAGGAACATGAATAATCGCACACAGGGAAATGCATATACGAGTGCAACAAACATCAATCAATCCTATTCTAGTTAACCCTTCCAAAAATAGGCTATCTAACAGGCACTTATCTCGTGAGAACTCAAGCGATAATACTTTGGCTGACTAAATCTGCACCAAAGGGGTCATTGGTTAAAAAGGGACGAGAAGAGAAGAAGATAGGCTGTTCAGAGAGTAGAGAAAGTTCACATCAGTCGGAAGAATATGGATAGTTGCAAGGG
>JBAKBP010034752.1:0-20348 GCA_037953745.1 Lithodes maja | reverse complement strand
TTTTGCAAACAAACACACAGAGCTTTTCAACTTTTGCACAAGGATTTTTTTAACTGCAACACTTGTGGGAATCCTCAAAGAGTGTGTGTGTGTGTGTGTGTGTGTGTGTGTGTGTGTGTGTGTGTGTGTGTTATAGGTCGATAGATAAATAGATGGAGTGAGTGCACCTGGTGTGTGTGTGTGTGTGTATATATATATATATATATATATATATATATATATATATATATATATATATATATATATATATATATGCATGTGTGTGTGTGAGAGAGAGAGAGAGGGGATGGATAGATAGATAGATAGATCAATAAAAGCTTATAGAACAGTGAAATAAAAGCGAGTGAGATTAAAGAAAGTGTGAAAATAAAGAGTGAGATTAAAGAAAATGTGAAATAAAAGTGAGTGAGATAATAGTGAGATTAAAGAAGTGTGAAAATAAAGAGAGTGAGATTAAAGAAAATGTGAAATTAAAGCGAGTGAGATTAAAGAAAGTGTGAAAATAAAGAGAGTGAGAGAGAGATATATTGGAAGGCAGCGGTGTGGAAGGGATGGGGGTGCGTGGTGTGAAACTGATAGGAGAGAGAGAGAGAGAGAGAGAGAGAGAGAGAGAGAGAGAGAGAAAAATGTAACAGAGAGAGAGAGGTGGATAGATAGATAGAGAGAGAGAAAAATGTAACAGAGAGAGAGAGAGAGAGAGAGATAGAGAGAGAGAGAGATGGATAGATAGAGAGAAAAATCTAACAGTGAGAGAGAGAGAGAGAGACGAAGAGATATGGATAAATAGAAAACAATATTACTAATTATTAAGAGAGAGAGAGAGAGAGAGAGAGAGAGAGAGGACAAAAGATACGTTATATTTCGAGATTAAATTAATTTGCGTAAATTAATAATATTGGGATAGCATTATATGCAGATTAATTAAGGAGACATAGTTGTCTTTCTGGTCCCCTTTCTCTCTCATGTTTAGCCCCATTAGTTCAAAGGAGTACAAAGGAGTACAAAGGAAATCAAGCAACAACAGATCTAGTGACCCTTCTAGGCTGCTTGTCCTCCAAAACACTGAGGATCAAGTGTCCAAACAGTGGTTTAGAGTGGGTAAGGGAACATTGGAAAGGGAACTACTGCCCTGCCACTAACGTGGCAGGACTAGGAAGTTAGTAGGGGACATATGGGTTAGTAACTGAGGGGAGGATAAAGTTATTCATTTACAAACGCAGTCAGTCGCGGGTTTGATGCGAGATATTTGTCTAGGCGGAATTTAAATGAATCAACGGTGATGCAGTCTATAACGTTTCGGGGAAGCCCAGTTCTCATGATTTAAGGGGAGATTTCCACTTGAGGGATTTTTTTCTGGACCCCTTTCTCCCTCATGTTTAGCCCCATTGCTTTTGAGATTTTAAGACGTTCGCCTTAGTAGTTTGGACATTTTAAGACATTTTGCCCCATTTCTGTCAATTTTAAGAACTTTCGTGCCATTAAGGTGTCGATTTTTTCCTGGCGAGCGATAGCGAGCCAGTAATTTAAGAGCAACCGGCCTCTGGCCGGGAAAAATGTCCCGGCCAAAGGCCGGTTCCTCTTAAATTACAGGCTCGCTATCGCTCGCCAGGATAAAATTGACACCTGAATGGTACGAAAGGCCTTAATATGGGGTGAAAGTTCTTAAAATCGCTAAACTAATGGGGCAAACGTTTTATAATATCAAAAGTAATGGGGCTAAACATGAGGGAGAAAGGGGTCAAGAAAAAAATCCCTCAAGTGGAAATCTCCCCTTAAGACGTTTGGCACGTTTGTTTGTCGATGTTAAGACCTTCCGTCCCATTTCTTTATCTAATATTAAGACCTTTCGTGTCATTTAGGTGTCAATTATTTCCCGGCCGAAGGCCGATTTCTTTTAAAATAAAGGCTCGCTTTCGCTTGAGAGGAAAATATCGACACCTAAACGATCCGAAAAGTCTTAATATTGACAAAGAAATTAGGTGAAAGGTCATAACATAGCCAAAGTAATGGGCCGAACGTCTTAAAATCTGAAAACTAATGGGGCTAAACATGAGGGAGAAGGTGGACCAGAAAAACGCCCCATCTCCCCCTTAATAATCCAATCCATTGTTTTAACTTTATTATGGTTACTGTTCGCTAATTGTATACAGCTTAAAAAGGACCACCAGCAACAATTAACGGGCTTCGAACTAGCTCACTTAACCCTTTTTACTGCCACAGATCCTTCTTAAGCGGAGGTATTCAGTTTGTTCCCTAGACCTCCATCAACCTTAAAATTACACCCCTTGAGTCCCTTTCAAGATAAATTTGTACATTTTTCGGTAGAAAAATGTCCCGGCCGAAGGCCGGTTCCTCTTAAATTACAGGCTCGCTATCGCTCGCCAGGATAAAATCGACACCTAAAAGGCACGAAAGGTCTTAAAATGGGGTAAAAGTTCTTAAAATCGCTAAACTAATGGGGCAAACATTTTATAATATCAAAAGCAATGGGGCTAAACCTGAGGGAGAAAGGGGTCAAGAAAAAATCCCTCAAGTGGAGATCTGCCCTTAAACTGCACAAAATCCTCTGTGGCTAAAATACAATTTAAAAGACCTCGCCGGGTTAGAAGCAAGGATACGAACGAGGGATTTTGGGGAGGAAATTTATATCTTGTTGTTCGGGGTTGAGGGAGGAAGGAGGAGGGAGGGAGGGAGGAAGGAGGGAGGGAGGGAGGGAGGATGGAGGGAAAGGAGGGAGGGAGGGAGGGAAGGAAGGCAGGCAGGCAGGCAGGGAGGGAGGCAGGAAGGAAGGGAGGATGGAAGGAAGGAAGGGAGGATAGATAGATACCGGTAGCTAGATAGATAGATAGATACATAGATAGATAGATAGATACCGGTAGCTAGATAGATAGATAGATACGTAGATAGATAGATAGATACCGGTAGCTAGATAGATAGATAGATACATAGATAGATAGATAGATACCGGTAGCTAGATAGATAGATAGATATATAGATTGCTAGACAGTGTTACGGCTGGATCGGCAATACATATTCGGGATTCTTGATCGTAGGACAGAAATGGCTTATGTGACAACGACACGCTCGATTCCAGTCCCAAATACTATATGCTCCAGACAACAAAAGCACCAACGCCCTACAGAGTTATCGTCTATGGTAACGAGGTACCTTAACTCGGCGAAAGTGTACAACAGGGGTAGGCTATGAGGCTAAACTCCCTCAGACATTTATAGGTTACGTTATTACTAAAGAAATGCAATACTCAAGAAACTACGTTAATATTAAGCCTCTAATAATGTAGAATAGAAGCAGGCTAAAGGTATGACAGTGAAATGCTAAATGACAAATGTACACGCCTACTTGAAAGCGCGTGCACTAGAATAACTGTCCCCTACTAACATGCACTAGCATGTAGCATACAAGATGTTCATGATCCAGTAGATACCTAATAATACACATGGAAGGAACATAAATAGTAGTCACTTATTGTAATAATGAATCTATACTTGGAATAACTAAAAGGTTGCAGGCAACAGTACTGCGCCGGTAGCCTACTACCGCATAGGCTACTTCGCTTCTCTCACTCTGTCTCCCCTCTGAGTCTGTATGCGCCCTACGCAACAGAACTCCGGACACAGCAGCAAAACGACAGTGCAGTTAATTGATACATGAAAGTATTAATAGTGTTGTCTTGTGTGTGAGTAATGTGTACTGTAAAGTGTTACATACATAAACTTAAAGAGAGCTGCAATGCATAGTAAAATAAAGATATAACCCACTCATCATCCCCATGTGTTCTAGCTAGCAGGCCAAGTCACAGGAACAACGAGTCCCAGCACCGAAAGCGAGAACCCAGGAAAAGACTGCAGAGAACACAAGGACAGATAAATTACGTTACTCTACTATACCGGCACTACGAGCGAGCTGTAGTCTCTGGTACTGCACTCGCTCCTGGCTCGGTAGGCAAATCAAGGCTAAGTCCTCACCCCTCTACAGACAACTCCTGGGCATGGTCGGGCTCTTACACATGGCACTAGTCTAGTCACAAATTGGATGATGAGCTGGGCATATAACTCGTGAACATGTAGAACGTTCACCAACTATCCTCATCAAGAAGATCGCTGTTCACATTAACCCCTTAAATCTAATACATGTAAATATATGCTTGTCCTAAGAGTAATACGAGAGGTGAGTGCTGAAACTCCTTTAGGACCTCAAGGGAAGGGTATGCATTTAAATAGAGAGAAGAATGAAATGAGAGTAATGTCGTCAGAGAGAAAGAGTGCAACCGTGAGAAATTGGGAGAGAGGGCAAGGGATGTTAGAATCTCAAAGGTTCTAGGCAACCTGATCATGGAACACACAGCGAGCCTCCATGCAATGTGCAGTACGACAACATGGGCAGCCCAGACAGCATATGCAGGCGGCAATGTACTACCAACCCTGTCGCACCTAGCTATAAGCGCAGGGCTGCCAACCGGTCCATACGTCTGGCAACCATTGCTACCCTCTCGCTCTGAAGTCTAACTCACTCTCTCTCTCTGAATTCCTATTGTCTTATCTATCAACTTCTCTATTGATACTACATATTAAATGGAAGGTCTCGACATGGCTTAAAACAAAACCCACCACTGGTTAGCAAATGACGAGACCTTTGCAGAGATACAAAGAACATAGTTATACGTTGTCACACTCAATATAAGCAGCCAGCACGGTACACGTTACCCCACCGTGACGGTACAGTGGAGTACCAAGGAGTACAATCAGGTTGCGTTGCTACGCACTGGGTGCGTCACAGCCCCCCCAAGATTTTAGATAATCGACCTTAGAAGCATTATCAAAATCTGACAGGCAACCAACCGACCTGCTACCCTTAGCTGCCACTAATTGCAAAAGGTGCACAACAACTGAAGTGTGAATTATACATAAAACACAATATCGCATGCATCATGCTACAACAATAAAGACTTACAAAACTAAAAAAAAAATTCTCGTTTATTTTATTGTTTTATAATCTTTTTGGACGGCGTTATGATAGCCTAATTTTACTCCTGCTCAACCCACACACCGTGCACGACTATCCTGGATCATCAACCCTTGATAGACAATCTGCTATCACGTTCTCACTCCCGGCAATATGCTGAATGTTGAGATTATACTCTTGGAGCATTAGGGACCACCTGGTCAACCGCATATTCCGATTGTGAAACTGATTTAGGAATTTCAAGGGATGATGGTCCGTATAAATCGTCACTACCGGGCCGTAGGCTGGAACATAAACTTCGAAATGTTTGAGCGACAAAACGATAGCAAGAAGCTCCTTCTCTATAGTCGAGTAATTCCTTTGTGCCGAATTAAACTTGCGAGAAAAGAAGCTCACTGGGTGTTCCAAGCCCTCGGAATCAGTCTGCAGTAACACTGCCCCGGCACCCACACCGCTGGCATCAGTCGCCAGCTGAAAACTCCTGGAGAAGTCTGGGGCTCTCAAAATCGGATGTGTACACAGCAGGTGCTTGACTAGGTCGAAAGCCCTCTGACACTCCGCAGCCCAACAGAACTTCACTGACTTCGACAGTAGATCAGTTAACGGTGCTAAGACAGTAGAGTATCCCCGGATGAAGCGCCTATAATAGCCTATCATACCTAGGAACCGCATGACCTGGCGCTTAGTGGTGGGCCTGGGAAACATATTGATAGCCTGTATCTTGCTCAGGGGGGGGCACACCCGGCCTAACCCGACCACGAAGCCAAGATACTGCACAGTAGCCTTTACAAACTCGCACTTCCTCAGGTTCACCACCAGCCCAGCATCGTGCAACTTCCCAAACAGGGTCTCTAAGTGCCTTAGGTGATTTTCAAAATTGTCATCATACACTATCACGTCATCAAGGTAGACCGTGCAGTTAGGGATTTCGTCACAAATATCGTTCATCAGGTTCTGAAACGTGGCAGGTGCGTTCTTAAGCCCATAAGGCATTACGTTACATTGGTAGGTCTTGCCATCTACCACAAAACCACAAACTTGCTTAGCTCGGTCCGACAGGGGTACTTGCCAGTAGCCTTTTACAAGATCAATTTTAGTAAGGTACTTTGCATTCCCTATCTTGTCCACGCTGTCGTCAACTCGAGGCAAAGGGTAAGGGTTGGTAGTGGTCAAGCCATTTAGCCTACGAAAATCTATGCAGAACCGCACCTTGCCGTCAGGTTTTGGCTGCAACGTGACGGGTGATGTCCACTTCACATAACCTTCAGTGATCATCCCTCTCTCAACCATGTACTTTAACTCCTCCCGTAAAGCTGGCAACTTTACCGGGGGCACACGGTAGGGCACTGACTTGAAGGGCACATTATCACCGACGTCCACGTCGTGCGTTACCTGAGTAGTGAGACCTGGGTGTTCGGCGAAAACAGAGGGGTATGACCTGAACAGGCCTAGGACAGCAGCACCCTGGTGCTCAGGCAGGTGACTTACAGCTTGCCTAGCCTCTTGTTCAGTATTCCCCGCCCACTGTTCCGCGGAAATGACACAGTCCCAGCTATCCTCCTCAGCAGCATGACTGTCCCCACCTCCTTCTCCACCCTGGCCGCTGCAGGCCAGCACAGGGACAGTGAGAGGCTCTGAGGGGCGTCTCACATACTCTTTCATGAGGTTAACATGACATAACTGATGTTTTTTCCTACGGTCAGGTGTTGCAACGAGATAATCAAGGTCGGACAGTTTCTTAGCCACCACATACGGCCCAATAAACTTGGCAGAAAGGGGGTGTCCAGGCAAAGGTAAAAGCAACATTACCTCCTGACCCACCGAAAACTCCCGAAGCTTCACCTTGGCGTCATACTGGTGCTTCATGACCGCCTGTGCATTAACCAAGTTATTACCTGCCGCTGCCATGCAACCTATAAGTCTCTCCCGGCTCTCAAGGATATATTTAAGTACAGACCCCGGCTTCTCTTCGCCCTCCCAGATCTCTTTCACCATACTTAAAGGTCCTCTCACATTATGGCCAAAGACTAGTTGATTTGGACTGAACCCCAGGCTCTCTCCTGGGACTTCACGTGCAGCGAACAGAACATACGGCAGACCCAAATCCCAATCAGTGTCATGTTCTGCACAGTAACAGCGTAGCATACTCTTCAGGGTCGAGTGCCACCGCTCCAAGACTCCCTGACTCTCGGGATGGTAGGCTGACGACACTACAGAACATATACCGTGCAACTGAAGGGTTTGCTTGAACAATTTGGATGTAAAATTGCTCCCCTGGTCTGACTGCACCTCACGTGGAAATCCATAACGGGAACAGAACAATAATAAGTTTTTAACAACTGCCTTTGCCGAGCCGTTTCTCATGGGGTATGCGTCCGGGTATCTCGTAGCCACATCCATGATTGTCAACAGGAATTTATTGCCACTACTAGTAGGCGGGAAAGGGCCAACCAAATCTACTACAACTTTGCTGAACGGAGGCCCGGTGACAGGTATGGGAAACAAAGGTGCCTTCGGGATTGTCTGGTTAGGCTTCCCCGTTGTCTGGCAGGTCGCACACCCAGCCACCCATGCACAGACATCAGCCTTGACCCCAGGCCACCAGAAAAACCTGCCCAATGCCGCCAATGTTTTTGTTACCCCCAAATGACCCGCCACCGGCACATCATGCGCCAGACACAATAAGGACTCTCTATACTTATTTGGAACAACCACCTGGTCTACTACCCTCGCACCGCCCTCCCACTTCGATTTGGGGTCTAGAAATCTGCGGTACAATATCCTGTTGAGCCTAAAGAAATCTCCCGGCTTCGCATCCCCATCTTCCTCCAACTCTATGGCACCATTGCTATAACGAGCTAGGCTAGCGTCTTGCAGCTGCTGCTCACTAATGTCCCTGGGTGTCAATGCATCAAGATGGTTTTGTAATAAGACATTACCCCGGCTAGTAGGCTCTACTGCCTTAGTGGCTCTCGCTACAGCTCTTGCCTCATGCGAAGTCTTACCCAACTCTGCCTTGTTACACACCATATCTGGGCCAGAGTCAACTCCCGTGTTTATTATAGGTCCAAGTACCGAATCACCGAGAAGTGCAGCAGAATCAATGTCCCTTTTCCTGCCCTTAGCAACCTTCTCCTGATCCTTCCTCCACTGTCCCCGAGGTTGAGTGCTAGGCTGTGCAGGAGCCGCAGAGCGAGATCGGGTTACCACACAGGCCATCTCATCCTGTTGGCACCTCCCAACCCATTCCCGATTCTCACCATCCACGTCGGCCGCCCTCTCGGCAACGACTAAGGGTGGAGTCCCGGAAGTGGGCACCGCAAAGTCGTTGCCGAGAAGAAGGTCGACGCCCTCAACTGGCAAACACTCAACGATCCCTACATCCAGCTCCCTGCACACCTCTCCCACTCTCAACTCCAACCTCACAAGTGGGTATGACCTCGTAGCATTTATACCCTGCACCACAACAACTCTGGCCGCATTTATCGGTTTCCCTGTGAAGTTCCTCAACAAAGTTTGCGAAGCCCCCGTATCCCTCAGCAAGTCAACCCTCCGTAGTTCACTCCCCAGCTCACAAACCCGTGTCCCCGATGGCTACAGAAAGTGTCCCGGACAGGTGTCGAGCCTTCCGTACGCTTCTTTACCGCGTGTGCCTCAGCTGCTGACAACCTACCCCGGGCAGTTGCTGCAGCCTTCAGAGACACACCGATACTGTGAACCAATGACACCGGCTTAGCGGGAGTGTTACTAGGGCACTCACGTGAATAATGGCCTAGCTTCTGACATTTGTAACATTTCACATCCCCAATGGGCTTCTTCCCTTGTGCGGGCGAAGAAGGGGCCTGACCTTTAGTAAACGGGAGAGGCTTGTGTTTGTAGGTGTTATTAGGTGCAATGCATTTAGTGTGGTTATGTGTGTCATAGGATTTGTTATTATCAAAAACTCTGGTGGGTGGGGTATAGCGCCCCTTCTGCCCTGACTCAGCCCTCTGAGCGGCACCGCAACCACGAATCAATGATAATCTGAGGTCTGCCATCTTGGCAGCCTCCTCTACTGTCTTGGGACATTTTTCCTTAATGTTCAGCGTTAGATCGGTTCCAGTACATTTGTAAAACTGTTCCAGATAGAAAAGTTGCTTAATTTCCTCAGCCGACTCTGCGTGCTCGGACCGAAACCAGTTATTACCTGCATCTGTTAAGTCCCGTGCGTGCTCCATAAAACTGACGTCGCTCTTCTTATTCACGCCACGGAACTTCAATCTATAAGTTTCGGGTTGCAGTTCGTAGGCCCGGAGCACAGCCTCCTTCACCAGTCCATACACTACACTCTCGTCCAGTGACAGTGCATCGTAGGCTTTCAACCCCTTACCCACTAGACGTGATGAAACTAATGCTGCCCATTTAACCTCCGGCCAGTCATACTCACGACACTTCTTTTCGAAACGAGCAAAAAACTCAGTCACTGCTGTCTCATCAAATACGGGTACTAACTTAATTAAATGCGAAAGTGAGTCTGTAACCCGGTGCCCACCACCGAGATGACGCCCCGTGGTCTCTACTCTAGACTTCTCGACATCCATTTCAGCCTGGTACCTGGTTGCATCCTGATTGGCTTGGATTCTAGCAACCTCTATGCGTTCTATACTAGCCTGTTGTATCTGAGTCTCCTGCAGCTTAAACTTAGCTAGTTCTAGCTGAAATAACATCTCAGGAGACAGGCCTGGGGGGGGAGAGCACAAAATGGGGGATCCACACCGAGACGTGTTTACGGGTAAGCCAGCTTGCCCTTGAGAACCCTCCTGCTGCATCGTGCTAAGACTCGCTGGCTGAGGGCCCAGCTCAGGGGTAGAGTGGAATGGAGGCTTGGAGGGAACCCCCCAAGACCCCACTCCACCCACCGCCCCATCGCCATCACCCAACAAACATGCCACCAAATTCTTCTTGGGCCAACTGTCAGGACAGTCCCGCCCCAAAACCGTGGCTAAACAGCGAAGACCGTAACAATCAATAGCCTGCAGGCGCTGTTCGGTCAAAGGTGTCTGCAAAAATGCCCGGGCATCCCTCTCTCCACTTATAACACTCCCCTCCCTAAACATCTGTTGTACTTGCTGGTCACTAGGCTGTACCGTGTTATCCTCCCCCGTAAATGATGAGTCATTAGACATAGTGCTGGTTATACAATTGCTGTTCATAAAAAAAAAGAAGTGCTTATTACTAATTGCAGTCTCGACTCACAAAATGTTAAAGATGCTTGAATGACTCTACTCTAGACACCCCTAACGAAACAATCTGCAAGTCCACCAATACAATAATGACACAATAAAAAATTCCTCCAATATGCAAGAAAATTCTAGCCAGCTCTACTAGGTAGCATAGAATAGTTCTCCAAAAAACATGTGATAGGATACTACTGAATCTTGTGCAAGGTCGCCATTTTGTTACGGCTGGATCGGCAATACATATTCGGGATTCTTGATCGTAGGACAGAAATGGCTTATGTGACAACGACACGCTCGATTCCAGTCCCAAATACTATATGCTCCAGACAACAAAAGCACCAACGCCCTACAGAGTTATCGTCTATGGTAACGAGGTACCTTAACTCGGCGAAAGTGTACAACAGGGGTAGGCTATGAGGCTAAACTCCCTCAGACATTTATAGGTTACGTTATTACTAAAGAAATGCAATACTCAAGAAACTACGTTAATATTAAGCCTCTAATAATGTAGAATAGAAGCAGGCTAAAGGTATGACAGTGAAATGCTAAATGACAAATGTACACGCCTACTTGAAAGCGCGTGCACTAGAATAACTGTCCCCTACTAACATGCACTAGCATGTAGCATACAAGATGTTCATGATCCAGTAGATACCTAATAATACACATGGAAGGAACATAAATAGTAGTCACTTATTGTAATAATGAATCTATACTTGGAATAACTAAAAGGTTGCAGGCAACAGTACTGCGCCGGTAGCCTACTACCGCATAGGCTACTTCGCTTCTCTCACTCTGTCTCCCCTCTGAGTCTGTATGCGCCCTACGCAACAGAACTCCGGACACAGCAGCAAAACGACAGTGCAGTTAATTGATACATGAAAGTATTAATAGTGTTGTCTTGTGTGTGAGTAATGTGTACTGTAAAGTGTTACATACATAAACTTAAAGAGAGCTGCAATGCATAGTAAAATAAAGATATAACCCACTCATCATCCCCATGTGTTCTAGCTAGCAGGCCAAGTCACAGGAACAACGAGTCCCAGCACCGAAAGCGAGAACCCAGGAAAAGACTGCAGAGAACACAAGGACAGATAAATTACGTTACTCTACTATACCGGCACTACGAGCGAGCTGTAGTCTCTGGTACTGCACTCGCTCCTGGCTCGGTAGGCAAATCAAGGCTAAGTCCTCACCCCTCTACAGACAACTCCTGGGCATGGTCGGGCTCTTACACATGGCACTAGTCTAGTCACAAATTGGATGATGAGCTGGGCATATAACTCATGAACATGTAGAACGTTCACCAACTATCCTCATCAAGAAGATCGCTGTTCACATTAACCCCTTAAATCTAATACATGTAAATATATGCTTGTCCTAAGAGTAATACGAGAGGTGAGTGCTGAAACTCCTTTAGGACCTCAAGGGAAGGGTATGCATTTAAATAGAGAGAAGAATGAAATGAGAGTAATGTCGTCAGAGAGAAAGAGTGCAACCGTGAGAAATTGGGAGAGAGGGCAAGGGATGTTAGAATCTCAAAGGTTCTAGGCAACCTGATCATGGAACACACAGCGAGCCTCCATGCAATGTGCAGTACGACAACATGGGCAGCCCAGACAGCATATGCAGGCGGCAATGTACTACCAACCCTGTCGCACCTAGCTATAAGCGCAGGGCTGCCAACCGGTCCATACGTCTGGCAACCATTGCTACCCTCTCGCTCTGAAGTCTAACTCACTCTCTCTCTCTGAATTCCTATTGTCTTATCTATCAACTTCTCTATTGATACTACATATTAAATGGAAGGTCTCGACATGGCTTAAAACAAAACCCACCACTGGTTAGCAAATGACGAGACCTTTGCAGAGATACAAAGAACATAGTTATACGTTGTCACACTCAATATAAGCAGCCAGCACGGTACACGTTACCCCACCGTGACGGTACAGTGGAGTACCAAGGAGTACAATCAGGTTGCGTTGCTACGCACTGGGTGCGTCACAACAGATAGATAGAAAGAAAGATAAATACATATATAGATAGATAGATAGATTGATAGAAAGAAAGAAAGATAGATAGATAGATAGATAGAAAGAAAGAAAGATAGATACACAGATAGATAGATAGATATATTAATAGATAGATAGATATAAAAGAACAAGAAGAAGAATTAAAGAAGCATGTTTTTTGTTGGTGTTCATCTTAGGAGTTTGGGAAGGGAGCTGCTTGAAAAGAAACTGCTCTGAAAAGATGAGAGCAAAAATGTCTGCCAGTGGAGAGAGTGAGAGTGAGTGAGTGAGTGAGAGAGAGAGAGAAAGAGAGAGAGAGTATGGAGATTAATTAAGAAATGAAACGAAAATTAGAAAAAAATACAAAATAATATGAAACATTATATATATATATATATATATACCAGTATATATATATATATATATTAGTAAAGCCAGGTAATAAATTTTCTTTAATACATACGAGGTTGAAAGAAATGGCAATTTCTGCGTTGGAAATTTTATTATTCAAAGTTTCCAGGTCTCTGATGAGTTTTCGCTGGGTGGCAGGAAGTAGATGAAGGAGATGAGCAAAATTCATGGTGGTACAGGGCTACATAAATGTACATGATGATACAGGATATACGACGCGTTTCACTGGACAACCAGCATTATCAAGAAAGGATGGAATGATATAAAAGGTAAACAGGAAGGGTATAAATAGAGGGTGGAGGATCAGAGGAGGCGAAAAACAGGGGGCAAAAGTCTGCTATTGGTGGAGGGGTATTCTAGGAAAGAGAAAGGGGGAACCGCTTCACGCATGCGCACTGGATGCGGGATGGTGGTCGGTTGGTGGGGTCGAAGCTGATTGGCTGCGTGTCGAGGGGCGTGGCCTAAGTTGTGTGGCGTCTGCGGAAGACGAAGCTGAAGGAGGTAGCGCGGGGGGCTGCGTCAAGGGCACCGGGGGGCGAGCGGGGGTGTTAGGTCCTGTAGGAAAGTGCCTTTTGCAGAAGGAAGGATCTGAAGGTCCAGAGTTTGGTTGTTGATTTTGGGATGTAAGGCTTGGATATATAAAGCTTCGAGTATAGGTAATCTCCTTGGGTCACTTTCTTTATCGAGTATGGTGGTGTGTTTCTCTAACTCGTTGCGTGTGAGGTGGGGGTGGTTAGGGGTGAGATAGTGGTCTTTGATGGCTCCAGCCTGAAGGTGAAGAGTTAACCGACGTGAAAGACGAGTCTGCGTCATACCAATATAGGAATGAGGTCCACAGTCCTCATAATTACAGGTATGTTGGTAAATGACGTGATCGTCGGTCATCGGGCTCTTTATCTTGGTGGGGGCTGGTTTGTTGCGGAGAACGAGGTTGGAGGTCTTGGGGGATTTGTAATAAATTATTAATTTGATTTTGTTTTCAGGGTTGGTTGGGTGGACATGCTTGGAGATTATTTCTTTTAAGACGGCCTCGTAATTTTTGTGTTCAGAGGACATGTAATTGCGGTAGAAGATCTTAATATCATTGGGGGGGGTCAATGTTGGGAGGGCTTTGGGTGTACCATTTTTCAAGATGGTGGTTGATGGTGCTGGAGATGTCGGAGTTGGAGTATCCGTTATTTACTAAAACTTGGGATAGTCTTTCTAGTTCCTGGTGGGTGTCGGCCCAGGTAGAGCAGTGCGTGAGGGCTCTCCTAACATAGGTGGAGATGGAGGATAGAAGATAACGGCGGGGGCATTCACTATCGCCGTTGAGGCATTGTCCTGTGTTAGTTGGTTTAATGTAGACGGTGGTTTTGAACCCATGGTCGTTCAGAGCTACGAGGATGTCGAGGAAGGGGAGTTGTCCATTGTTAGATTTTTCAAAGACCTCCAACCTCGTTCTCCGCAACAAACCAGCCCCCACCAAGATAAAGAGCCCGATGACCGACGATCACGTCATTTACCAACATACCTGTAATTATGAGGACTGTGGACCTCATTCCTATATTGGTATGACGCAGACTCGTCTTTCACGTCGGTTAACTCTTCACTTTCAGGCTGGAGCCATCAAAGACCACTATCTCACCCCTAACCACCCCCACCTCACACGCAACGAGTTAGAGAAACACACCACCATACTCGATAAAGAAAGTGACCCAAGGAGATTACCTATACTCGAAGCTTTATATATCCAAGCCTTATATCCCAAAATCAACAACCAAACTCTGGACCTTCAGATCCTTCCTTCTGCAAAAGGCACTTTCCTACAGGACCTAACACCCCCGCTCGCCCCCCGGTGCCCTTGACGCAGCCCCCCGCGCTACCTCCTTCAGCTTCGTCTTCCGCAGACGCCACACAACTTTGGCCACGCCCCTCGACACGCAGCCAATCAGCTTCGACCCCACCAACCGACCACCATCCCGCATCCAGTGCGCATGCGTGAAGCGGTTCCCCCTTTCTCTTTCCTAG
This sequence comes from Lithodes maja, assembly GCA_037953745.1. Lineage (NCBI taxonomy): Eukaryota > Metazoa > Arthropoda > Malacostraca > Decapoda > Lithodidae > Lithodes > Lithodes maja. The sequence continues at coordinate 5,713 of JBAKBP010034752.1, read as the reverse complement.
AATACCCCTCCACCAATAGCAGACTTTTGCCCCCTGTTTTTCGCCTCCTCTGATCCTCCACCCTCTATTTATACCCTTCCTGTTTACCTTTTATATCATTCCATCCTTACTTGATAATGCTGGTTGTCCAGTGAAACGCGTCGTATATCCTGTATCTTCATGTACTTTAATGTAACCCTGTACCACCATGAATTTTGCTCATCTCCTTCATCTACTTCCTGCCACCCAGCGAAAACTAATCAGAGACCTGGAAACTTTGAATAATAAAATTTTCAACGCAGAAATTGCCATTTCTTTCAACCTCGTATGTATTAAAAAAAAAAAAAAAAAAAAAAAAAAAAAAAATATATATATATATATATACTGTATATATATATATATATATATATATATATATATATATATATATATATAATCGAAACAAATTAACCCCTAGAAGATTATTAAACGTTTTGGCAATCTATTTTATTATTTACTTTGTCTATGTGTAGGAAGTACAAAGGAGTACAAAGGAAATCAAGCAACAACAGATCTAGTGACCCTTCTAGGCTGCTTGTCCTCCAAAACACTGAGGATCAAGTGTCCAAACAGTGGTTTAGAGTGGGTAAGGGAACATTGGAAAGGGAACTACTGCCCTGCCACTAACGTGGCAGGACTAGGAAGTTAGTAGGGGACATATGGGTTAGTAACTGAGGGGAGGATAAAATAAAGTTATTCATTTACAAACGCAGTCAGTCGCGGGTTTGATGCGAGATATTTGTCTAGGCGGAATTTAAATGAATCAACGGTGCTGCAGTCTATAACGTCTCGGGGAAGCCCATTCCACAAGTTGACAACTCGATTGAAGAAGAAATTCTTAGATTCGTGTGAGTTAAAAGATTTACCAATAATTTTGCAACCGTTTCCCCGCGTGTAATTAGATTGGTCGATAGTGAAGTACTTACTACAGTTCATATTGTCGATGCCTTTGACGATTTTGAACACTTGAATTAAGTCACCTCTTAATCTGCGCTGGGTTAAAGGAAATAGATTTAATTCTCTAAGACGCTCTTCGTATGGTTTGTTCTTTAGGCTAGGTATCATTTTGGTAACTCTACGTTGAACTCGTTCTAGCTTGTTTATGTCTTTTTGGTAATAAGGGCACCAGCATTGAACGCAGTATTCCAGAAGAGGGCGGACTAAGGAATTGTAAAGGGTTAGGATTACGTCTTTGGATTTATGCTCAAATGATCTGCCTATAAAGCCAATTATTTTGTTTGCCTTCTTAACAACTTCTGAACATTGTTGACTCGGTTTTAGGTTACTCGATATTGTTACTCCCAGATCGGTTTCTCTGTTTACATTCTTAAGCTGAGTGCCATTCATCGAATAGTTTGCTTTCTCATTTAGGTATCCGATATGTAGTACTTTACATTTATCCGCATTGAAACTCATTTGCCAAATTTGGGCCCAATGTGACAATTTATCTAGATTGTGTTGCATATCGTCAACTTGATCTTTTGAGAGTACGCTATTTGCAATTTTTGTATCGTCAGCAAATTTCGAGATTGTACAGGTGAGACCCTCATCTATGTCGTTGATGTAAATTAGAAAGAGAATTGGTCCTAGTACCGATCCCTGGGGTACCCCGCTACTTACATTGGTCCATTTAGATGCCTTACCGTTTATGACTACACTTTGCTTTCTGTCGCTGAGCCAATTTTCTATCCATTTCAACACACCGTCTTGTATTCCATGCGCTTTTAGTTTTAGCAGTAAACGTTTGTGGGGAACTTTGTCAAAGGCCTTTTGAAAATCAAGGTATATAATATCTACAGCTTTACTCTCATCGTAGAGGTTGAGGATATCGTGGAAGAAGTCTAAGAGGTTTGTTAAACATGAACGTTTTTTACGTTTTACGAAAGCCGTGTTGAGTATCTTTAAGTATGTTATTTTCCTCTAAGTGATTTACGAGTCTGTCTCTTATGACCGTTTCTAGCATTTTACATACAACTGAGGTTAAGCTAATTGGACGATAGTTACTGGGTAGGGATTTGCTGCCTTTTTTTAATATCGGTGTTACGTTGGCTATCTTCCACTGATCAGGAAGGAGACAAAAGGCAGGTTGCCTGTAACGGGCGTCTCCTCCAAAGTTAAGGGAGCCCACCTCGCTTTTTTTTATCTTTCTCTCCCTCTCTCTTTGGCCGTTGTATCCATTCGGCCCCTTTCAGCCTACTGTTTTAAGACGGTTACCCCCATCCAGGTGTCAATATTTTCATGGCGAGCGGTAGCGAGCCAACATATATATATATATATATATATATATATATATATATTTATATATATATATATATATTTTTTTTTTTTTTTTTTTTTTTTACAGCAAGCTAAATTTGTACATTTTTCGATTGAAAAATGTCTCCGGCGAAGCCGGATTTCTCCATACAATGCTGGCTCGCTATCGCTCGCCAGGAAGAAATCGAAACCTGGATGGGGATAAACGTCTTAAAACAGTTGGCTGAATGGGGCCGAATGGATACAAACCAGAGCAAAGGAGATAAAGATAAAAAAGGCCGGTGACCCCCCCTAAAAAGTCATTGTGGCAGTCAGAGGGAAGGGTTGAGATGGTTTAGGGCAGTCATTGTGGCAGTCATTGTGGCAGTCATTGTGGCAGTCATTGTGGCAGTCATTGTGGCAGTCATTGTGGCAGTCATTGTGGCAGTCAGAGGGAAGGGTTGAGATGGTTTAGGGCAGTCATTGTGGCAGTCATTGTGGCAGTCATTGTGGCAGTCATTGTGGCAGTCAGAGGGAAGGGTTGAGATGGTTTAGGGCAGTCATTGTGGCAGTCATTGTGGCAGTCATTGTGGCAGTCATTGTGGCAGTCATTGTGGCAGTCATTGTGGCAGTCATTGTGGCAGTCATTGTGGCAGTCAGAGGGAAGGGTTGAGATGGTTTAGGGCAGTCATTGTGGCAGTCATTGTGCAGTCATTGTGGCAGTCAGAGGGAAGGGTTGAGATGGTTTAGGGCAGTCATTGTGGCAGTCATTGTGGCAGTCATTGTGGCAGTCATTGTGGCAGTCATTGTGGCAGTCATTGTGGCAGTCATTGTGGCAGTCATTGTGGCAGTCATTGTGGCAGTCAGAGGGAAGGGTTGAGATGGTTTAGGGCAGTCATTGTGGCAGTCATTGTGGCAGTCATTGTGGCAGTCATTGTGGCAGTCATTGTGGCAGTCATTGTGGCAGTCATTGTGGCAGTCATTGTGGCAGTCATTGTGGCAGTCATTGTGGCAGTCAGAGGGAAGGGTTGAGATGGTTTAGGGCAGTCATTGTGGCAGTCATTGTGGCAGTCATTGTGGCAGTCAGAGGGAAGGGTTGAGATGGTTTAGGGCAGTCATTGTGGCAGTCATTGTGGCAGTCAGAGGGAAGGGTTGAGATGGTTTAGGGCAGTCATTGTGGCAGTCATTGTGGCAGTCATTGTGGCAGTCATTGTGGCAGTCATTGTGGCAGTCATTGTGGCAGTCAGAGGGAAGGGTTGAGATGGTTTAGGGCAGTCATTGTGGCAGTCATTGTGGCAGTCAGAGGAAGGGTTGAGATGGTTTAGGGCAGTCATTGTGGCAGTCATTGTGGCAGTCATTGTGGCAGTCAGAGGGAAGGGTTGAGATGGTTTAGGGCAGTCATTGTGGCAGTCATTGTGGCAGTCATTGTGGCAGTCATTGTGGCAGTCATTGTGGCAGTCAGAGGGAAGGGTTGAGATGGTTTAGGGCAGTCATTGTGGCAGTCATTGTGGCAGTCATTGTGGCAGTCATTGTGGCAGTCATTGTGCAGTCAGAGGGAAGGGTTGAGATGGTTTAGGGCAGTCATTGTGGCAGTCATTGTGGCAGTCATTGTGGCAGTCATTGTGGCAGTCATTGTGGCAGTCATTGTGGCAGTCAGAGGGAAGGGTTGAGATGGTTTAGGGCAGTCATTGTGGCATGTGCAGTCTTGTGCAGTCATTGTGGCAGTCAGAGGGAAGGTTGAGATGGTTTAGGGCAGTCATTGTGGCAGTCATTGTGGCAGTCAGAGGGAAGGGTTGAGATGGTTTAGGGCAGTCATTGTGGCAGTCATTGTGGCAGTCATTGTGGCAGTCAGAGGGAAGGGTTGAGATGGTTTAGGGCAGTCATTGTGGCAGTCATTGTGGCAGTCATTGTGGCAGTCAGAGGGAAGGGTTGAGATGGTTTAGGGCAGTCATTGTGGCAGTCATTGTGGCAGTCATTGTGGCAGTCATTGTGGCAGTCATTGTGGCAGTCATTGTGGCAGTCATTGTGGCAGTCATTGTGGCAGTCAGAGGGAAGGGTTGAGATGGTTTAGGGCAGTCATTGTGGCAGTCATTGTGGCAGTCATTGTGGCAGTCATTGTGGCAGTCATTGTGGCAGTCAGAGGGAAGGGTTGAGATGGTTAGGGCAGTCATTGTGGCAGTCATTGTGGCAGTCAGAGGGAAGGGTTGAGATGGTTTAGGGCAGTCATTGTGGCAGTCATTGTGGCAGTCATTGTGGCAGTCATTGTGGCAGTCAGAGGGAAGGGTTGAGATGGTTTAGGGCAGTCATTGTGGCAGTCATTGTGGCAGTCATTGTGGCAGTCATTGTGGCAGTCATTGTGGCAGTCAGAGGGAAGGGTTGAGATGGTTTAGGGCAGTCATTGTGGCAGTCATTGTGGCAGTCAGAGGGAAGGGTTGAGATGGTTTAGGGCAGTCATTGTGGCAGTCATTGTGGCAGTCGATTGTTGGCAGTCATTGTGGCAGTCATTGTGGCAGTCATTGTGGCAGTCATTGTGGCAGTCAGAGGGAAGGGTTGAGATGGTTTAGGGCAGTCATTGTGGCAGTCATTGTGGCAGTCATTGTGGCAGTCAGAGGAAGGGTTGAGATGGTTAGGGCAGTCATTGTGCAGTCATTGTGGCAGTCATTGTGGCAGTCATTGTGGCAGTCAGAGGGAAGGGTTGAGATGTTTAGGGCAGTCATTGTGGCAGTCAGAGGGAAGGGTTGAGATGGTTTAGGGCAGTCATTGTGGCAGTCATTGTGGCAGTCAGAGGGAAGGGTTGAGATGGTTTAGGGCAGTCATTGTGGCAGTCATTGTGGCAGTCATTGTGGCAGTCATTGTGGCAGTCAGAGGGAAGGGTTGAGATGGTTTAGGGCAGTCATTGTGGCAGTCATTGTGGCAGTCATTGTGGCAGTCATTGTGGCAGTCATTGTGGCAGTCAGAGGGAAGGGTTGAGATGGTTTAGGGCAGTCATTGTGGCAGTCAGAGGGAAGGGTTGAGATGGTTTAGGGCAGTCATTGTGGCAGTCATTGTGGCAGTCATTGTGGCAGTCATTGGCAGTCATTGTGCAGTCAGAGGGAAGGGTTGAGATGGTTAGGCAGTCATTGTCATAGGGCAGTCATTGTGGCAGTCATTGTGGCAGTCATTGTGGCAGTCATTGTGGCAGTCATTGTGGCAGTCAGAGAAGGTTGAGATGGTTTAGGGCAGTCATTGTGCAGGTCATTGTGGCAGTCATTGTGGCAGTCATTGTGGCAGTCAGAGGGAAGGGTTGAGATGGTTTAGGGCAGTCATTGTGGCAGTCATTGTGGCAGTCATTGTGGCAGTCATTGTGGCAGTCAGAGGGAAGGTTGAGATGGTTTAGAGGCAGTCATTGTGGCAGTCATTGTGCAGTCATTGTGGCAGTCATTGTGGCAGTCAGAGGGAAGGTTGAGATGGTTTAGGGCAG
>JBAKBP010034751.1:0-20348 GCA_037953745.1 Lithodes maja | reverse complement strand
GGCATGGTCGGGCTCTTACACATGGCACCAGTCTAGTCACAAATTGGATGATGAGCGGGGCATATCACTCGTGAACATGTAGAACGTTCACCAACTATCCTCATCAAGAAGATCGCTGTTCACATTAACCCCTTAAATCTAATACATGTAAATATATGCTTGTCCTAAGAGTAATACGAGAGGTGAGTGCTGAAACTCCTTTAGGACCTCAAGGGAAGGTTATGCATTTAAATAGAGAGAAGAATGAAATGAGAGTAATGTCGTCAGAGAGAAAGAGTGCAACCGTGAGAAATTGGGAGAGAGGGCAAGGGATGTTAGAATCTCAAAGGTTCTAGGCAACCTGATCATGGAACACACAGCGAGCCTCCAGGCAATGTGCAGTACGACAACATGGGCAGCCCAGGCAGCATAGGCAGGCGGCAATGGACTACCAACCCTGTCGCGCCTAGCTATAAGCGCAAGGCTGCCAACCAGTCCATACGTCTGGCAACCACCCCCCCGGCAGCGTGGCGCATTGCTACCCTCTCGCTCTGAAGCCTAACTCACTCTCTCTCTCTGAACTCCCATTGTCTTATCTATCAACTTCTCTATTGATACTACATATTAAATGGAAGGTCTCGACATGGCTTAAAACAAAACCCACCACTGGTTAGCACATGACGAGACCTTTGCAGAGATACAAAGAACATAGTTATACGTTGTCACACTCAATATAGGCAGCCAGCACGGTACAGTGGTACGGGCGGTACAGTGGAGTACCAAGGAGTACAATCAGGTTGCGTTGCCACGCACTTGGTGCGTCACAGCCCCCCCAAGATTTTAGATAATCGACCTTAGAAGCATTATCAAAATCTGACAGGCAACCAACCGACCTGCTACCCTTAGCTGCCACTAATTGCAAAAGGTGCACAACAACTGAAGTGTGAATTATACATAAAACACAATATCGCATGCATCATGCTACAACAATAAAGACTTACAAAACTAAAAAAAAAAATTCTCGTTTATTTTATTGTTTTATAATCTTTTTGGACGGCGTTATGATAGCCTAATTTTACTCCTGCTCAACCCACACACCGTGCACGACTATCCTGGATCATCAACCCTTGATAGACAATCTGCTATCACGTTCTCACTCCCGGCAATATGCTGAATGTTGAGATTATACTCTTGGAGCATTAGGGACCACCTGGTCAACCGCATATTCCGATTGTGAAACTGATTTAGGAATTTCAAGGGATGATGGTCCGTATAAATTGTCACTACCGGGCCGTAGGCTGGAACATAAACTTCGAAATGTTTGAGCGACAAAACGATAGCAAGAAGCTCCTTCTCTATAGTCGAGTAATTCCTTTGTGCCGAATTAAACTTGCGAGAAAAGAAGCTCACTGGGTGTTCCAAGCCCTCGGAATCAGTCTGCAGTAACACTGCCCCGGCACCCACACCGCTGGCATCAGTCGCCAGCTGAAAACTCCTGGAGAAGTCTGGGGCTCTCAAAATCGGATGTGTACACAGCAGGTGCTTGACTAGGTCGAAAGCCCTCTGACACTCCGCAGCCCAACAGAACTTCACTGACTTCGACAGTAGATCAGTTAACGGTGCTAAGACAGTAGAGTATCCCCGGATGAAGCGCCTATAATAGCCTATCATACCTAGGAACCGCATGACCTGGCGCTTAGTGGTGGGCCTGGGAAACATATTGATAGCCTGTATCTTGCTCAGGGGGGGGCACACCCGGCCTAACCCGACCACGAAGCCAAGATACTGCACAGTAGCCTTTACAAACTCGCACTTCCTCAGGTTCACCACCAGCCCAGCATCGTGCAACTTCCCAAACAGGGTCTCTAAGTGCCTTAGGTGATTTTCAAAATCGTCATCATACACTATCACGTCATCAAGGTAGACCGTGCAGTTAGGGATTTCGTCACAAATATCGTTCATCAGGTTCTGAAACGTGGCAGGTGCGTTCTTAAGCCCATAAGGCATTACGTTACATTGGTAGGTCTTGCCATCTACCACAAAACCACAAACTTGCTTAGCTCGGTCCGACAGGGGTACTTGCCAGTAGCCTTTTACAAGATCAATTTTAGTAAGGTACTTTGCATTCCCTATCTTGTCCACGCTGTCGTCAACTCGAGGCAAAGGGTAAGGGTTGGTAGTGGTCAAGCCATTTAGCCTACGAAAATCTATGCAGAACCGCACCTTGCCGTCAGGTTTTGGCTGCAACGTGACGGGTGATGTCCACTTCACATAACCTTCAGTGATCATCCCTCTCTCAACCATGTACTTTAACTCCTCCCGTAAAGCTGGCAACTTTACCGGGGGCACACGGTAGGGCACTGACTTGAAGGGCACATTATCACCGACGTCCACGTCGTGCGTTACCTGAGTAGTGAGACCTGGGTGTTCGGCGAAAACAGAGGGGTATGACCTGAACAGGCCTAGGACAGCAGCACCCTGGTGCTCAGGCAGGTGACTTACAGCTTGCCTAGCCTCTTGTTCAGTATTCCCCGCCCACTGTTCCGCGGAAATGACACAGTCCCAGCTATCCTCCTCAGCAGCATGACTGTCCCCACCTCCTTCTCCACCCTGGCCGCTGCAGGCCAGCACAGGGACAGTGAGAGGCTCTGAGGGGCGTCTCACATACTCTTTCATGAGGTTAACATGACATAACTGATGTTTTTTTCTACGGTCAGGTGTTGCAACGAGATAATCAAGGTCGGACAGTTTCTTAGCCACCACATACGGCCCAATAAACTTGGCAGAAAGGGGGTGTCCAGGCAAAGGTAAAAGCAACATTACCTCCTGACCCACCGAAAACTCCCGAAGCTTCACCTTGGCGTCATACTGGTGCTTCATGACCGCCTGTGCATTAACCAAGTTATTACCTGCCGCTGCCATGCAACCTATAAGTCTCTCCCGGCTCTCAAGGATATATTTAAGTACAGACCCCGGCTTCTCTTCGCCCTCCCAGATCTCTTTCACCATACTTAAAGGTCCTCTCACATTATGGCCAAAGACTAGTTGATTTGGACTGAACCCCAGGCTCTCTCCTGGGACTTCACGTGCAGCGAACAGAACATACGGCAGACCCAAATCCCAATCAGTGTCATGTTCTGCACAGTAACAGCGTAGCATACTCTTCAGGGTCGAGTGCCACCGCTCCAAGACTCCCTGACTCTCGGGATGGTAGGCTGACGACACTACAGAACATATACCGTGCAACTGAAGGGTTTGCTTGAACAATTTGGATGTAAAATTGCTCCCCTGGTCTGACTGCACCTCACGTGGAAATCCATAACGGGAACAGAACAATAATAAGTTTTTAACAACTGCCTTTGCCGAGCCGTTTCTCATGGGGTATGCGTCCGGGTATCTCGTAGCCACATCCATGATTGTCAACAGGAATTTATTGCCACTACTAGTAGGCGGGAAAGGGCCAACCAAATCTACTACAACTTTGCTGAACGGAGGCCCGGTGACAGGTATGGGAAACAAAGGTGCCTTCGGGATGGTCTGGTTAGGCTTCCCCGTTGTCTGGCAGGTCGCACACCCAGCCACCCATGCACAGACATCAGCCTTGACCCCAGGCCACCAGAAAAACCTGCCCAATGCCGCCAATGTTTTTGTTACCCCCAAATGACCCGCCACCGGCACATCATGCGCCAGACACAATAAGGACTCTCTATACTTATTTGGAACAACCACCTGGTCTACTACCCTCGCACCGCCCTCCCACTTCGATTTGGGGTCTAGAAATCTGCGGTACAATATCCTGTTGAGCCTAAAGAAATCTCCCGGCTTCGCATCCCCATCTTCCTCCAACTCTATGGCACCATTGCTATAACGAGCTAGGCTAGCGTCTTGCAGCTGCTGCTCACTAATGTCCCTGGGCGTCAATGCATCAAGATGGTTTTGTAATAAGACATTACCCCGGCTAGTAGGCTCTACTGCCTTAGTGGCTCTCGCTACAGCTCTTGCCTCACGCGAAGTCTTACCCAACTCTGCCTTGTTACACACCATATCTGGGCCAGAGTCAACTCCCGTGTTTATTATAGGTCCAAGTACCGAATCACCGAGAAGTGCAGCAGAATCAATGTCCCTTTTCCTGCCCTTAGCAACCTTCTCCTGATCCTTCCTCCACTGTCCCCGAGGTTGAGTGCTAGGCTGTGCAGGAGCCGCAGAGCGAGATCGGGTTACCACACAGGCCATCTCATCCTGTTGGCACCTCCCAACCCATTCCCGATTCTCACCATCCACGTCGGCCGCCCTCTCGGCAACGACTAAGGGTGGAGTCCCGGAAGTGGGCACCGCAAAGTCGTTGCCGAGAAGAAGGTCGACGCCCTCAACTGGCAAACACTCAACGATCCCTACATCCAGCTCCCTGCACACCTCTCCCACTCTCAACTCCAACCTCACAAGTGGGTATGACCTCGTAGCATTTATACCCTGCACCACAACAACTCTGGCCGCATTTATCGGTTTCCCTGTGAAGTTCCTCAACAAAGTTTGCGAAGCCCCCGTATCCCTCAGCAAGTCAACCCTCCGTAGTTCACTCCCCCAGCTCACAAACCCGTGTCCCCGATGGCTACAGAAAGTGTCCCGGACAGGTGTCGAGCCTTCCGTACGCTTCTTTACCGCGTGTGCCTCAGCTGCTGACAACCTACCCCGGGCAGTTGCTGCAGCCTTCAGAGACACACCGATACTGTGAACCAATGACACCGGCTTAGCGGGAGTGTTACTAGGGCACTCACGTGAATAATGGCCTAGCTTCTGACATTTGTAACATTTCACATCCCCAATGGGCTTCTTCCCTTGTGCGGGCGAAGAAGGGGCCTGACCTTTAGTAAACGGGAGAGGCTTGTGTTTGTAGGTGTTATTAGGTGCAATGCTTTTAGTGTGGTTATGTGTGTCATAGGATTTGTTATTATCGAAAACTCTGGTGGGTGGGGTATAGCGCCCCTTCTGCCCTGACTCAGCCCTCTGAGCGGCACCGCAACCACGAATCAATGATAATCTGAGGTCTGCCATCTTGGCAGCCTCCTCTACTGTCTTGGGACATTTTTCCTTAATGTTCAGCGTTAGATCGGTTCCAGTACATTTGTAAAACTGTTCCAGATAGAAAAGTTGCTTAATTTCCTCAGCCGACTCTGCGTGCTCGGACCGAAACCAGTTATTACCTGCATCTGTTAAGTCCCGTGCGTGCTCCATAAAACTGACGTCGCTCTTCTTATTCACGCCACGGAACTTCAATCTATAAGTTTCGGGTTGCAGTTCGTAGGCCCGGAGCACAGCCTCCTTCACCAGTCCATACACGACACTCTCGTCCAGTGACAGTGCATCGTAGGCTTTCAACCCCTTACCCACTAGACGTGATGAAACTAATGCTGCCCATTTAACCTCCGGCCAGTCATACTCACGACACTTCTTTTCGAAACGAGCAAAAAACTCAGTCACTGCTGTCTCATCAAATGCGGGTACTAACTTAATTAAATGCGAAAGTGAGTCTGTAACCCGGTGCCCACCACCGAGATGACGCCCCGTGGTCTCTACTCTAGACTTCTCGACATCCATTTCAGCCTGGTACCTGGTTGCATCCTGATTGGCTTGGATTCTAGCAACCTCTATGCGTTCTATACTAGACTGTTGACTCTCTTGCAACTTAAGCTTAGCTAGTTCTAGCTGAAATAACATCTCAGGAGACAGGCCTGGGGGGGGAGAGCACAAAATGGGGGATCCACACCGAGACGTGTTTACGGGTAAGCCAGCTTGCCATTGAGAACCCTCCTGCTGCATCGTGCTAAGAATCGCTGGCTGAGGGCCCAGCTCAGGGGTAGAGTGGAATGGAGGCTTGGAGGGAACCCCCCAAGACCCCACTCCACCCACCGCCCCATCGCCATCACCCAACAAACATGCCACCAAATTCTTCTTGGGCCAACTGTCAGGACAGTCCCGCCCCAAAACCGTGGCTAAACAGCGAAGACCGTAACAATCAATAGCCTGCAGGCGCTGTTCGGTCAAAGGTGTCTGCAAAAATGCCTGGGCATCCCTCTCTCCACTTATAACACTCCCCTCCCTAAATATCTGTTGTACTTGCTGGTCACTAGGCTGTACCGTGTTATCCTCCCCCGTAAATGATGAGTCATTAGACATAGTGCTGGTTATACAATTGCTGTTCATAAAAAAAAAAAAGTGCTTATTACTAATTGCAGTCTCGACTCACAAAATGTTAAAGATGCTTGAATGACTCTACTCTAGACACCCCCAACGAAACAATCTGCAAGTCCACCAATACAATAATGACACAATAAAAATTCCTCCAATATGCAAGAAAATTCTAGCCAGCTCTACTAGGTAGCATAGAATAGTTCTCCAAAAAACATGTGATAGGATACTACTGAATCTTGTGCAAGGTCGCCATTTTGTTACGGCTGGATCGGCAATACATATTCGGGATTCTTGATCGTAGGACAGAAATGGCTTATGTGACAACGACACGCTCGATTCCAGTCCCAAATACTATATGCTCCAGACAACAAAAGCACCAACGCCCTACAGAGTTATCGTCTATGGTAACGAGGTACCTTAACTCGGCGAAAGTGTACAACAGGGGTAGGCTATGAGGCTAAACTCCCTCAGACATTTATAGGTTACGTTATTACTAAAGAAATGCAATACTCAAGAAACTACGTTAATATTAAGCCTCTAATAATGTAGAATAGAAGCAGGCTAAAGGTATGACAGTGAAATGCTAAATGACAAATGTACACGCCTACTTGAAAGCGCGTGCACTAGAATAACTGTCCCCTACTAACATGCACTAGCATGTAGCATACAAGATGTTCATGATCCAGTAGATACCTAATAATACACATGGAAGGAACATAAATAGTAGTCACTTATTATAATAATGAATCTATACTTGGAATAACTAAAAGGTTGCAGGCAACAGTACTGCGCCGGTAGCCTACTACCGCATAGGCTACTTCGCTTCTCTCACTCTGTCTCCCCTCTGAGTCCGTATGCGCCCTACGCAACAGAACTCCGGACACAGCAGCAAAACGACAGTGCAGTTAATTGATACATGAAAGTATTAATAGTGTTGTCTTGTGTGTGAGTAATGTGTATTGTAAAGTGTTACATACATATACTTAAAGAGAGCTGCAATGCATAGTAAAATAAAGATATATCCCACTCATCATCCCCATGTGTTCTAGCTAGCAGGCCAAGTCACAGGAACAACGAGTCCCAGCACCGAAAGCGAGAACCCAGGAAAAGACTGTAGAGAACACAAGGACAGATAAATTACGTTACTCTACTATACCGGCACTACGAGCGAGCTGTAGTCTCTGGTACTACACTCGCTCCTGGCTCGGTATGCAAATCAAGGCTAAGTCCTCGCCCCTCTACAGACAACTCCTGGGCATGGTCGGGCTCTTACACATGGCACCAGTCTAGTCACAAATTGGATGATGAGCGGGGCATATCACTCGTGAACATGTAGAACGTTCACCAACTATCCTCATCAAGAAGATCGCTGTTCACATTAACCCCTTAAATCTAATACATGTAAATATATGCTTGTCCTAAGAGTAATACGAGAGGTGAGTGCTGAAACTCCTTTAGGACCTCAAGGGAAGGTTATGCATTTAAATAGAGAGAAGAATGAAATGAGAGTAATGTCGTCAGAGAGAAAGAGTGCAACCGTGAGAAATTGGGAGAGAGGGCAAGGGATGTTAGAATCTCAAAGGTTCTAGGCAACCTGATCATGGAACACACAGCGAGCCTCCAGGCAATGTGCAGTACGACAACATGGGCAGCCCAGGCAGCATAGGCAGGCGGCAATGGACTACCAACCCTGTCGCGCCTAGCTATAAGCGCAAGGCTGCCAACCAGTCCATACGTCTGGCAACCACCCCCCCGGCAGCGTGGCGCATTGCTACCCTCTCGCTCTGAAGCCTAACTCACTCTCTCTCTCTGAACTCCCATTGTCTTATCTATCAACTTCTCTATTGATACTACATATTAAATGGAAGGTCTCGACATGGCTTAAAACAAAACCCACCACTGGTTAGCACATGACGAGACCTTTGCAGAGATACAAAGAACATAGTTATACGTTGTCACACTCAATATAGGCAGCCAGCACGGTACAGTGGTACGGGCGGTACAGTGGAGTACCAAGGAGTACAATCAGGTTGCGTTGCCACGCACTGGGTGCGTCACAACACACACACACACAGAGACGTCAGTAAGAGGATGTAACTGAGAGCTGCCTTGTCTATCTGTCTCACCTTCTCTCTCTCTCTCTCTCTCTCTTTACACACACACACACATACAGAGATGTCAGTAAGAGGACATAACTGAGAGCTGCCTTGTCTATCTGTCTCACCTTCTCTCTCTCTCTCTCTCTCTCTCTCTCTCTCTCTCTCTACACACACACACACATACAGAGACGTCAGTAAGAGGAGGTAACTGAGAGCTGCCTTGTCTATCTGTCTTACCTTCTCTCTCTCTCTCTCTCTCTCTCTCTCTCTCTCTCTCTCTCTACACACACACACACACACAGAGACGTCAGTAAGAGGAGGTAACTGAGAGCTGGCTTGTCTATCTGTCTCACCTTCTCTCTCTCTCTCTCTCTCTCTACACACACACACACATACAGAGACATCAGTAAGAGGAGGTAACTGAGAGCTGCCTTGTCTATCTGTCTCACCTTCTCTCTCTCTCTCTCTCTCTCTCTCTCTCTCTCTACACACACACACACATAGAGAGACGTCAGTAAGAGGAGGTAACTGAGAGCTGCCTTGTTTATCTGTCTCACCTTCTCTCTCTCTCTCTCTCTCTACACACACACACTTACAGAGACGTCAGTAAGAGGAGGTAACTGAGAGCTGCCTTGTCTATCTGTCTCACCTTCTCTCTCTCTCTCTCTCTCTCTCTCTCTCTCTACACACACACACACATACAGAGACATCAGTAAGAGGAGGTAACTGAGAGCTGCCTTGTCTATCTGTCTCACCTTCTATTTCTCTCTCTCTCTCTCTACACACACAGCAAAAATGGTACAAGGTGAGATGGGTATCATATGGTTCAACTAAGCTGATGGCTACCTAAGCCTTCGGGCGAGAAAGTACCGTCTATAGTGAGAATGGTACCATACAGATCCACCCTAAGCCTTCGTTTCCGATGTCGCCAATTGGCTAAAAATAGAGACTACACACACATCCACAGCCATTCCAACGATACATATAACACCTACACATATAGGAGGCGGGAAATAACGAGCATGCTCACTCCCGCAATACAACTAGAGTAAGAACTAGAGTAACTAGAGTAAGTACACACATACAGAAACGTCAGTAAGAGGAGGTAACTGAGAGCTGCCTTGTCTATCTGTCTCACCTTCTCTCTCTCTCTCTACACACACCACACACACACATACAGAGATGTCAGTAAGAGGAGGTAACTGAGAGCTGCCATGTCTATCTGTCTCACCTTCTCTCTCTCTCTCTCTCTCTCTCTCCACACACACACACACATACAGAGACGTCAGTAAGAGGAGGTAACTGAGAGCTGCCTTGTCTATCTGTCTCACCTTCTCTTTCTCTCTCTCTCTCTCTCTACACACACACACACATACAAAGACGTCAGTAAGAGGAGGTAACTGAGAGCTGCCTTGTCTATCTGTCTCACCTTCTCTCTCGCTCTCTCTTTCTCTCTCTACACACACACACATACAGAGATGTCAGTAAGAGGAGGTAACTGAGAGCTGCCTTGTCTATCTGTCTCACCTTTTCTCTCTCTCTCTACACACACACACACATACAGAGACGTCAGTAAGAGGAGGTAACTGAGAGCTGCCTTGTCTATCTGTCTCACCTTCTCTCTCTCTCTCTCTCTCTCTACACACACACACACAAACAGAGACATCAGTAAGAGGAGGTAACTGAGAGCTGCCTTGTCTATCTGTCTCACCTTCTCTCTCTCTCTCTCTCTACACACAGACACACATACAGAGACGTCAGTAAGAGGAGGTAACTGAGAGCTGCCTTGTCTATATGTCTCACCTTCTCTCTCTCTCTCTCTCTCTCTACACACACACACACATACAGAGACATCAGTAAGAGGAGGTAACTGAGAGCTGCCTTGTCTATCTGTCTCACCTTCTCTCTCTCTCTCTCTCTACACACAGACACACATACAGAGACGTCAGTAAGAGGAGGTAACTGAGAGCTGCCTTGTCTATCTGTCTCACCTTCTCTCTCTCTCTCTCTCTCTCTCTACACACACACACACATACAGAGACATCAGTAAGAGGAGGTAACTGAGAGCTGCCTTGTCTATCTGTCTCACCTTCTCTCTCTCTCTCTCTCTCTCTACACACAGACACACATACAGAGACGTCAGTAAGAGGAGGTAACTGAGAGCTGCCTTGTCTATCTGTCTCACCTCTCTCTCTCTCTCTCTCTCTCTCTCTACACACACACACATACAGAGACATCAGTAAGAGGAGGTAACTGAGAGCTGCCTTGTCTATCTGTCTCACCTTCTCTCTCTCTCTCTCTCTCTCTCTCTCTCTCTACACACACACACACATACAGAGACGTCAGTAAGAGGAGGTAACTGAGAGCTGCCTTGTCTATCTGTCTCACCTTCTCTCTCTCTCTCTCTCTACACACACACACACACATACACATCCTCCACACCAAAAATTTTAAAAATTATGAATTTCAGCCCAGCCTCAGAGTCC
Source organism: Lithodes maja (assembly GCA_037953745.1). Lineage (NCBI taxonomy): Eukaryota > Metazoa > Arthropoda > Malacostraca > Decapoda > Lithodidae > Lithodes > Lithodes maja. The sequence goes on along the minus strand of JBAKBP010034751.1, from coordinate 9,595 downwards.
CTAGGGTGGGGGGGGACGATAAATGCCCCCACACCCGACCGACCATCCCCTGACGACCCCACAAAATTACCTGGACCTCGGCCTGTTACTCTTTCTATTGATTTCTGCAACATTCGCTGACTTTTCTCTAACTTTCACTCTGTTGACCACCATCTCTCCTCCTACAATCCTGATCTTCTCTTCCTCACCGAAACTCAGGTGTTTGTAGCAACATCCAGCAACCCCTTTTCTGTATCCTCCTACTTTCTCTATCCTAGTTTCAAAGCCAAAGGCGGATGTTGTGCATATGTGCACAACAAACTCACTTGCTCTCGTGTACCCGATTTCGACTCCTCTGAATTCTCTACTTTATGGCTCAAACTTTCCTGTCATTCTCTTACTAAATATTTCTGTGCTGTCTATCTTTCCCCTAACTCTACCAACTTTTCCAAATTCTTTGACTATCTAAACTCTACAGTGGAACACATTCTATCCATTTCTCCTTTCTCAGAAATCTCCATCTTAGGAGATTTCAACGTTCACCACCGCCAATGGCTCTCCTCTCACACTACTGATCCACCTGGTGAACAAGCCTACGTCTTTTCTATCATAAATGACCTAGAGCAGTTAGTTCAGCATCCCACCCGTATCCCGGATCGCATCGGAGATCGGCCCAACTTTCTTGACTTGTTTCTAACTTCTAACCCTTCTTCTTATACTGTCAATCTTTTCTCTCCTTTGGGCTCCTCCGACCATAAACTTATCTCTGTCAACTGCCCTATCTCTCCAGTATGGCCACCCGATCCTCCTAGCCGGCGGCGCTTGTGTCACTTTGGCGCTGCCGACTGGGAGGCTCTCCGGCAGTACTTCTTTGATTTTCCATGGAATTATTTCTGCTTCCGTGGCCGGGGACCCTCGGAGAGTGCTGAACGCATTACCGAGGTAATCCTATCGGGCATGGAAGCATACATTCCATTCTCTTTCTCTCAGACTAATGCTAAAAAATCTTGGTTTACTCACGCCTGTTCTACTGCTGTCCGCAATAAGGAGGAAGCATTCAAACGGTACCGACGCCTTAAAACTCAAGACTCTCATTCTTCCTATGTTTCTGCCCGGAATCAAGCCAAATCTGTTCTTCGACTTGCCAAACACTCTTTCATCAATAATAAATGCACTGAACTATCCAACTCTAGCTCTTCCCAAGCTTTCTGGCATCTAGCCAAAAACCTCTCCAACAATTTCTCTTCCTCGTCTTTCCCTCCCCTTTCCCATTCTGATGGCACAACCATCACTTCTTCCTCTGACAAAGCTAAACTCTTCGCTCAAACTTTTGCAGGAAACTCCACCTTGGATGATTCCGGTGCTATTCCTCCCTCTCCACCCTCCTCTCTCTTACTTATGCCTAATATCCTTATCTCTTCTAAAGATGTACTTTCTACCCTCTCTGGGCTTAATACTAATAAGGCGTACAGTCCGGACCGTGTTCCTCCTGTTGTTCTAAAAAAACTGTGCTTCCGTGCTGACTCCCTGCCTAGGCAAACTCTTTCGTCAATGTCTATCTTCTAACGTCTTCCCTTCATGCTGGAAGTTTGCTCACATTCAACCTGTCCCAAAGAAGGGTCACCGCTCTCAACCCTCCAACTATCGTCCAATTACTCTCATCTCTTGTCTTTCTAAAGTTTTTGAAACTATTCTTGCTTCCAAATTTCTTAAGCATTTCTCTTCTCATAATCTACTCTCAGATCGCCAGTATGGCTTCCTTAAGGGTTGCTCTACTGGTGATCTTCTTTCATATCTTACTAACTCTTGGTCATCCTCCTTTCGGGACTTCGGTGAGACTTTTTCTATTGCACTAGACATATCAAAAGCCTTCGATAGAGTCTGGCACAAATCTTTAATTTCTAAACTACCCTCCTTCGGTTTCTATCCCTCCATATGTGCCTTTGTCTCTAATTTCCTCTCCGGCTGTTCCATAGCCGCGGTTGTGGACGGCCATTGTTCACTTCCTCACCCTATAAACTCCGGTGTTCCTCAGGGCTCTGTCCTATCTCCTATTCTTTTTCTAATTTTTATAAATGATCTCCTCAATTGTACCTCAATTCCCATCCATTCATACGCAGATGACTCAACCTTACACTACTCCATTAGTTTTTCAGAACGCCCCAGCCAGCAATCCCTCAACGACAAATGTAATGAAGCCATAGAACTCTTAAATTATGATCTAAATACTATCTCCAATTGGGGCAGAGAAAACCTTGTTACCTTTAATGCTTCCAAAACCCAATTTCTCCATCTATCTACCCGTAAGGAACTCCCAGCAGACTATCCCTTATTCTTCAACAATACAAAAATCAATCCTTCATCTTCTCTCAATATTCTTGGTGTCTCCTGTTCTTCTGCTCTCAGTTGGAAGGACCATATTACCAGTCTTGCTAAGGCAGCCTCCCAGAAGCTGGGTGTGCTCAACCGCCTTAGTTTTTTTTTTTCCCCTGCACAGCTTCTTGCTCTGTACAGGGGCATAGTGCGTCCTTGTATTGAGTATTGTTCACATGTGTGGGGAGGTTCCTCTCACACCGCTCTCCTAGACAAAGTTGAAAGGAAGGCCTTTCGTATCATTAACTCCCGTCCACTCACCAACTCTCTGCAATCTCTCTCTCTCCGCCGCAATGTTGCATCTCTCTCGCTATTCTATCGCTACTATAATAATCAGTGTTCCTCAGAGCTTTCCCAGTGTATACCACCTCCTTTACGTAGGGCACGTGGTACCCGTCTTGCAACTCAATCTCACCCCTACCTTGTGCAACTCTCCAACCCAAGAGTGAAATGTTACTCTCAAACTTTCTTCTACTCAACAGCTGAGCTCTGGAACTCTCTCCCAGAATCAGTCTTTCCCTCTTCCTATGACTTAAATTGATTCAAAGTCAGTGTGTCCAGGCATTTTGGCTCGAACGTCCCTTGATTTTGGCCCTGTCACTCTTTCAACTATGGGGAGGCACTCGCAGTTCTGCCTTTTGCCTCCCTCAATCACATAGAAAAAAAGAAAAAAAAGACAGAGACGACAGTAAGAGGAAGTAACTGAGAGCTGCCTTATCTATCTGTCTCACCTTCTCTCTCTCTCTCTCTCTCTCTCTCTGTCTACACACACACACAGATACAGAGACGTCAGTAAGAGGAGGTAACTGAGAGCTGCCTTGTCTCTCTGTCTCACCTTCTCTCTCTCTCTCTCTCTCTCTCTCTCTCTACATACACACACACATACAGAGACGTCAGTAATAGGAGGTAACTGAGAGCTGCCTTGTCTATCTGTCTCACCTTCTCTCTCTCTCTCTCTCTCTCTCTCTCTACACACACACACATACAGAGACGTCAGTAAGAGGAGGTAACTGAGAGCTGCCTTGTCTATCTGTCTCACCTTCTCTCTCTCTCTCTCTCTCTCTACACACACACACACACATACAGAGACGTCAGTAAGAGGAGGTAACTGAGAGCTGCCTTGTCTATCTGTCTCACCTTCTCTTTCTCTCTCTCTCTACACACACACACACATACAGAGACGTCAGTAAGAGGAGGTAACTGAGAGCTGCCTTGTCTATCTGTCTCACCTTCTCTCTCGCTCTCTCTTTCTCTCTCTACACACACACACACACAGAGATGTCAGTAAGAGGAGGTAACTGAGAGCTGCCTTGTCTATCTGTCTCACCTTCTCTCTCTCTTTCTCTCTCTCTCTACACACACACACACATACAGAGACGTCAGTAAGAGGAGGTAACTGAGAGCTGCCTTGTCTATCTGTCTCACCTTCTCTCTCTCTCTCTCTCTCTCTCTCTCTTCACACATACACACATACAGAGACGTCAGTAAGAGGAGGTAACTGAGAGCTGCCTTGTCTATCTGTCTCACCTTCTCTCTCTCTCTCTCTCTCTCTCTCTCTCTCTCTCTCTCTCTACACACACACACATACAGAGACGTCAGTAAGAGGTCTCTCTCTCTCTCTCTCTACACACACACACACATACAGAGACGTCAGTAAGAGGTCTCTCTCTCTCTCTACACACACACACACATACAGAGACGTCAGTAAGAGGAGGTAACTGAGAGCTGCCTTGTCAATCTGTCTCACCTTCTCTCTCTCTCTCTCTCTCTCTTTACACACACACACACACATACAGAGACGTCAGTAAGAAGAGGTAACTGAGAGGTGCCTTGTCTATCTGTCTCACCTTCTCTCTCTCTCTCTCTCTACACACACACACACATACAGAGACGTCAGTAAGAGGAGGAAACTGAGAGCTGCCTTGTCTATCTGTCTCACCTTCTCTCTCTCTCTCTCTCTCTCTCTCTCTCTCTCTCTCTCTCTCTCTACACACACATATACAGAGACGTCAGTAAGAGGAGGTAACTGAGAGCTGCCTTGTCTATCTGTCTCACCTTCTCCCTCTCTCTCTCTCTCTCTCTCTACACACACACACACAGACAGAGACGTCAGTACGAGGAGGTAACTGAGAGCTGCCTTGTCTATCTGTCTCACCTTCTCTCTCTCTCTCTCTCTCTCTACACACACACACATACAAAGACGTCAGTAAGAGGAGGTAACTGAGAGCTGCCTTGTCTATCTGTCTCACCTTCTCTCTCTCTCTCTCTCTCTCTCTCTACACACACACACACATACAGAGACGTCAGTAAGAGGAGGTAACTGAGAGCTGCCTTGCCTATCTGTCTCACCTTCTCTCTCTCTCTACACACACACACACACATACAGAGACGTCAGTAAGAGGAGATAACTGAGAGCTGCCTTGTCTATCTGTCTCACCTTCTCTCTCTCTCTCTCTCTCTCTACACACACACACACATACAGAGACGTCAGTAAGAGGTGGTAACTGAGAGCTGCCTTGTCTATTTGTCTCACCTTCTCTCTCTCTCTCTCTCTCTCTCTCTCTCTACACACACACACACACACATACAGGGACGTCAGTAAGAGGAGGTAACTGAGAGCTGCCTTGTCTATCTGTCTCACCTCTCTCTCTCTCTCTCTCTCTCTACACACACACACACATACAGTGATGTTAGTAAGAGGAGGTAACTGAGAGCTGCCTTGTCTATCTGTCTCACCTTCTCTCTCTCTCTCTCTCTCTCTCTCTCTCTCTCTCTACACACACACACACATACAGAGACGTCAGTAAGAGGATGTAACTGAGAGCTGCCTTGTCTATCTGTCTCACCTTCTCTCTCTCTCTCTCTCTCTCTTTACACACACACACACATACAGAGATGTCAGTAAGAGGACATAACTGAGAGCTGCCTTGTCTATCTGTCTCACCTTCTCTCTCTCTCTCTCTCTCTCTCTCTCTCTCTCTCTCTCTCTACACACACATATACAGAGACGTCAGTAAGAGGAGGTAACTGAGAGCTGCCTTGTCTATCTGTCTCACCTTCTCCCTCTCTCTCTCTCTCTCTCTACACACACACACACAGACAGAGACGTCAGTACGAGGAGGTAACTGAGAGCTGCCTTGTCTATCTGTCTCACCTTCTCTCTCTCTCTCTCTCTCTCACACACTGTGCTACCGCCAGACGCTGCAGACGCTCTGTCAACGCTCTCACGATATCGATCATAATTTGAGTATTAACTACTCATCCTCTTCATTCTTGTGCATGAAAGGTGGTTAAGAGCACGTTTAACCATCCTGTAGCTTAGTAAGCAACACTGCACGATATTTCGCTGTGTATTGACTGATAAACTTTGTGTTTATCACAAGACTCCTGCTCGGACAGGGCGCCACTAGCGCCATCTATTGTTTTGTTTTGCTTTGTAAACAAACGCTCTCTTATTACTATTTTATATAAAATCGTAGCCCCTAATTTTACCCATTACCTACTGTAGTAAGTATCTATTTAACTGCATTGTATGTAAGTAAAGCTTTGCATATTAATTTGCTAATAAACAATATTGTTTGCTAACTAACCTGCCTACAGAGAATAACGCAGACGCCATTTTGTAAACAAACCTTTTGGGGGGATTATACATTAAATTCCAGCAAATTTTGTACCAAATTTAAGTGCATTCATTTATCTTTTCCCCCTAGATATATTCTTGACTTTTTCTCCTCAGACTGATTTTACTTTAAGCTAAGGGTGGTATTTGTACAAACTAACCTAGCCTAACCCAACCTGCCAAGCTTTTGACCTAACCCAAACCTAGCCTAGCCTATAGCCAGCCAATCTGTTTTATTATTAACTCTTGTAGATATTGTATTTAGTATCCTACTGTAGCTATACAGTATATATCTGTAATTTTAGTTGTTGCTTGCACGTTCTTGTAATAACCATTGACTGATACACTTTTTTTATCTAAAAAGAGTAGGCTACTGCTTTACTAGGCTACAGTGACACCAGGTCCATCTGTTGACACAGTATATTAACCCCTTGTGTGCAGTCACACTTTATTTTTATATAATCTCTATTTGGTGAATTGTATAGTTAGTTACATATTCTGTTATACATATATTTGTTTAAGGTTAGGTTATCACACATGGTAGCCTATTTCTGCGAATTTCAATTTTATTATTTTCGGTTAGGCTATTCAACGCTGGTAGCCTATTATTGCGTATTTCAATTTTTAAAAAAACTTTTGGTTAGGCTATCGCCCCTGGAAGCCTAATTCTGCGTATCTCAACATTTTTGTTTTCGGTTAGGCTATCACCCCTGATAACCTATTTCTGCGTATTTCAGCATATTTGTTTTCGGTTGAAGTGATTGAAGTGTTTTTAAAGTGAGTGAAGTGTTTTAAAGTGAGTGAATTGTTTTTTAAGTGAGTGAAGTGATCTGAAGAAAGTGACTGTCACCATGCCTCGCGCTTGTGCGAACTGCGCCGGTAGGTTTGGTGAGTCCATGTTTGCTACTATCGATCTTCAAGACTGCCGGCTCTGCCAACAACGAGAGAATTTTACAGTGAAATTAGATGAAGCCTACAACAAGATCAACGTCCTCACCATGAAGCTGGAATCACTCCAAGAGTTTGTAACACTCAACGTTGGAGTACCACAAACTTCAATTGTCACCGCAACTCCAGCAGCCACCAACGCCCCAACGTCAACTGCCAACAATTCAACGCCTACAGTAGCCACTTCAGCTGATGTATCCGATACTCAAGATACAAATAGTGACTCTCTTCCCCCTCAAGACAACTTCCGTGTCGTGAGGAACAACGTTTGCCCCAAGACCAGGAAACACATACCGATTACCGAGTGTCAAAACCGTTTCCAGATACTCGCAGACTCAGATGACGAAGAGGAAATAGAAGAAGTCCGGCTCGTGGGAGACTCGATGATACGTGGTCAGCTCACAGAGTTTTGCGCCAGGGCACCTAAGACCAGGAAGCGATTTTGTATCCCTGGTGGTGGTGTGGATGACGTAGTTGCAGCAGTTGACGAAGTATCAAAGCTGGCCCCTGCTAATACAATGTACGTCATCCACGTTGGATCCAACGATGTGCAGCGAACCCGGTCGGAAGATTTGCTTTTAAAGTACCAGCAGCTGATCAAGTCGTTTAAGGAGAAGTCATCAAGGATCATCGTCTCAGGAATCGTCCCCCGGCTCGGTGTAGAGAGCCGATTTTACAACATAGCCACCAGCACAAATCGTTGTCTAGCAAACCTCTGCAGGAAGGAGAACGTGGGATTCGTCGACACCTGGGACAATTTCTACTACGATGACTATTTGTTTTCGGACGATGGAGTTCATCTGAACCAGGTGGGAGCAGCACGTTTTGGGCGTCTTCTCAACGATGCGGTGAAGGATTTTCGGAGAAGAAATCGACTCAGCACAGGACAACCAGGAAGGAGGACCGAAGACAGCGAGGACGGCAACCTACAAAGGAATTAAATACTAATCCGTCAAGAACCGCGAATTTGGATAAATCTCCACCAACACGACCCAAATTCAAAACCGTCAGGGATAACGACCGAGGACCGAGGACAGCCATGAATGTAAATGTAGATCCGACCAGAACCAAAAATTCGATGAAAGAACGTTCTGCGAGTTCTAAAACCGCAACTTTAAAGGTTTTCTATGCAAACGCTCGTAGCATACGCAATAAATTTTCAGATTTAGAGGAACTAGTGTTTACAGAAAATTATGATGTGATTGGCATAACAGAATCTTGGCTCAATACAGAAGATAGAGACTTTTTAGCAGAGTATTCACTTCCCGGTTATGTAATGTTTGAGAACAGCCGAATAAATAAAAATGGAGGTGGCGTTTTATTTTATATCAAAGAAAGTCTTAACCCGACCCTCGTGTCAAAACCTCAAATTGTGAACGTCGACACATCTTTTGTGCTAATAAAGAATAATAAAGGTACAAAAATAATACTTGCGTTAATATACAGACCTCCAGCTCAATCAGTGCAAACTGACCGAGAAATTTACGAACAAATTGCAGATGTAAGTAACTCACAAGATACCGTAATTTTTGGCGACTTTAATTTACCTGTGACCAAGTGGGGCGATACTCTTACTTCACACTCCGGACATGACTTGTATACGAACTTGCAAGAGAGTTCGCTTTATCAATTTGTTCGAACGCCGACCCGTGGTAATAACGTTCTTGACATTGTACTTGCAACAAAAGAAGAATTGATAGAGAATTTGAATGTTGGTGATGAATTCAGTAACAGCGACCATCGTACGATAACTTTCACTTTAAAGTTTACTAGTAACGAACCAAATAGTAGCATCGAAAAAGTCCCTAATTTCAAGAAAGCAAACTTCCATAAACTTAGAGCTATGTTTAAAGAAACTGACTGGAGCTTTTTAATTAACAATAACGATATAAATACATCTTGGAAGTTATTCGAAACCACTTACCTAAAAGCAGTGCAAGACTGCATACCATCGAAAATACGGCGTCCAGGCCATAATAATAAGCCCAAATGGTGGAATAAAGATATTTCAAACTGCCTGCTTGCTAAAAAATTTGCTAATGATAGATTAAAATCCTCACAAAATGACGAAGAACGGGTGAAATTTGTAGAGCTACGACGCAAAGCCAAAAAGTTAATTAAGCAAAGTAAAAAGACCTTAGAGTTACATATTGCGAATCAAAGTAAAACAAACCCGAAAGAATTCTATAGTTATATCAGAAAGAAAAAAGTAGTTACTTCAACTGTTGGACCGTTAGTCGATGAAAAAGGAGAATACACCAAAGACGAAGTACAAATGAGTAATGCCCTCAATACCTTCTTTGCATCAGTTTTTACAACCGAAGACCTCAGTGATATCCCTACACCATCGCCGATTCAGATTGATAATTCAGATCTTCTAAGCAATATTACCGTTACAGAGAGAGAAGTATTGAATTGTTTAGATAAACTCAAAGTAAATAAAACGCCAGGACCTGATACAATCTCGCCTAGAGTTCTAAAGGAAGCTAAGAATGAGCTCTCCAAACCACTGACATTACTATTCAATAAATCCTTGCAGTCTGGAACTATGCCTGATCAGTGGAAGCTAGCCAACGTAACACCGATATTCAAAAAAGGCAGCAAATCCCTACCCAGTAACTATCGTCCAATTAGCTTAACCTCAGTTGTATGTAAAATGCTAGAAACGGTCATACG